>JBBPKN010000187.1:0-59388 GCA_038089275.1 Pulveroboletus cf. rosaemariae | reverse complement strand
GAGTTGTATTGGAATGGTATGGAGTTAGTATAGGTAAAGTTGTAATCAATCATTAGGTAGGAGAAGACAGAGGTAAAGGGAACTAGAAAACATGCAGCTTAAAGCATAGAAGCAACTGGAGTTGCATTGGAGGCATAGCAGAGTTGATTTGTTGGCATGGGATGTGACAGTATTCCCCTCTTAAGGCCTGAACCCCTGAAGGCTGTGAAGCACATGCTCTTGATGAATAAGTGAGCGGAGTGGGCATCAGGGTTTAGCTGGCCAGAAAACCATAAAAACAAATACCATCCCAGAGACTTTCACACTAGTATCCCACATCATGTCTTTATTCACCAACATTCACACCTGGTCTAATGAGCACCTGGAGGAGTGCATTGAAGATAAAGAGGAGCTTGGTGATGTGAAGTATGCTGAGCAGAAGCAGCAGGAAAAAGTGAGGAGAGAGGAGGAGGCTCAAAAGAAAGTGGAGGAGGCTCAGAAAGCAGTGGCAGCAGTCCAGAAACAGATAAGTATTGGAAATGGGGTCAGGACCTAGCACTCTAACATTGGCTTAGGTGAAGGAACTTCGCCAAGCCCAGGAGGTGGGGTCAAGTAACAACAATGGCAAGAGGAGAGTGGAAGAGGGACTGGGGTGCTGGAGATGCAACAACTGGGGACTGGGGTGCCAGGTGGGCCCGGGCAAGTCAACATTATGCCTTGCCTGTATAAAGGCAAAGATGAGGTGCATATACCCCAGCCAGGAGAAGCCAGAGAGAAAGCAGAAACAGAAGGTAGAAAAGGAGGGGGTACCCAATAGCAGGGCAGACTCAGAGGAGACAGAGGAGGATCTTCAGCAGGTGGCTGAGGGCTGTCACCTGATGGGGGCATCAATAAGGGAGGTGGGCTGGAAGGTACAGCAAAAGACCAAACACAAGAACGGGCTACTGGAGTGGCTGGTTAATGCATTGGGAACAGCACAGGCAGAGAAGACTGGAAAAGCCAGGAGTTCAGGGAGTAAGGACGAGGTGGCAGCAGAGCTGTTGAAACTGTGTGCAGAGGTTGGCAAAATTTCTGTGGTAGACAAGGAGATTGAAAAGATGATCTTAAAATAGGTAGAGGGTCTTGTGATTAGATCACTAGATCCACTACAGTTGGTTAATCATAAGATGGCCCAGGTTTGTCTGGGTAACAGAGATGAAACTCCTCAATGATCTCCAAAGCATGCCCTAATTCAGTGGCAAGGAGCCACAAGGTCTCCTCATCAGTATTCTCATAACCTAACCACTTAATCAAATATAGTAATTTGCAGTTCCTTTACCTATGATCTATCTTTGAGTCTAGGATTTCAGAAATCTCAAACTCCAGTTTACCGTTGATCTCAACTGGGGGTGAAGGTGGTTGCACATGATCTGGGATCATGTTAGAGACAGAGGGTTCAAGTTGAGAAACATGAAAGACCAGATAAATGGACTTCATGTTCTCTGGGAGATGGTGTGTGAAGGACAGCGAGCCTGCCTGAGCAATAATGAAATAAGGACCTAAGTTCTTTTTGGCAAGTTTCTTGGAAGGTCTTGTAGTCCTAAAGTACTTAGCCTTGACAAATACCTGGTCACCTACTTTAAAGTCCCATGCCAGAGATCATCAGACATCTGCAGATCCTTGATATCTGACTTGGGTGGTAGCTACTTCTTCATGAAGGAAGGTGTGGAGAGAGTTGAGGTCTATGGCATATTCTCAAGCTCAGGTGGAGGTGAGATCACATTCTGGGTGCACAGAGATGTTTGGATGGTAGCCCTTGTTTGTGAAAAAAGGGGAAACACCTGTGATAGCATTAGGGGCATTGTTATAAGCAAACTCTGCGAGGGGCAGGAGTTCGAACCAGTTGTTCTGCTGATAGTTGCAATAAATGCATAGATACTGCTCCAGGGTTTGGTTCATTCACTTGGTTTGACCGTCACCCTCCAGATAATACCCGGAGGTAAAGTAGAGATGAATATTGAGGGCTTGACCCAGAGAATGGAAGAAATGGGAAACAAACTCAGAACCTCGATTGGAGATAATGTGGGAGGGAACTCCATGTTTGGAAAACACATGGAGTAAGAAGAGTTTAGCAAGCTCTGGGGAAATCACCTTGTCATCTGTAGGAATGAAAATGCACTGCTTCAATAGATGATTGTTATAAACATTTTGACATACTCCAGGAGTACTCTGGATAACTCTGGAGTGAACAGGGCTTGGCTTCACCTTATGTGGTGTGCTCTTATGCCAGTACTAAGTGCCCCAATTTACGGAGGAATTGGAAACTATCAGAGAATTGGGATTAGCTGGAGGGCTCTTTCCCAACAAAAGGCATGACATCAAGCCATGGAATAAGTTGAGGGACTTTAGAGTAGGATATAACATCAAGTCATGAGGCAGAAGGGGTCTGGGGGGGATCGTAACATTGTATTATGGTTGATATTCAAACTGGAGTCCAAGATACTGAACTCCAGTACTTATATACCTTAAGGAGACAGATTATCTAAGGAGGGAATGGAGGTATGAAAGGAGTTGTCTCATAAGCAAAGCAGGTGCCAATGCATCCTGGATACGAATGGAGATGTCAGAGGAGACAACATTGAATAATGTCAAACTGAAACTAAGTAATAACAGGGAGAAGCATGGCACAAAGGAACAGGAATAGAAAGTGAGGTCGGAGGAACAACAGAGGTATATCAGAATGGTACAGAGTTAGTATAGGTAAAGTTGTAATTAATCATTAGATAGGAGAAGATGGAGGTAAGGGGAACTAGGAAACATACAGCTTAAAGCGTAAAAGCAACTGGAGTTGCATCAGAACATAGCAGAGTTGACCCATTGGTACAGGATGTGACAATAATCTACCACAACAAGGATGGTGGAGTAACCAGAGGAAGCCAGAAGCTGTTTAATGAAATCCATAGAGATGGAATTCCACAGCTTTTCTGGAATAGGGAGCTGCTTGAGGAAACTGTAGAGTTTGTAACAGGGTATCTTAGCACAGACACAAGCTGTACATGAAGAAACATATTCCTTGATGAATGCTCAAATGCCAGGCCAGGTATACTCTCAGCGAATGAGCTCCAGTGTCTGATTCTAACCAAAGTGTCCAGATAATAGGTGGTCATGCTTGTAGTGGAGGACCCAGAGTTGGAGGTCAGAAGCATCAGGGACATAGATGCAGTTGTCCAAACATAAGAAACCTCCTGGGTCTCTAGACCAACAAGAGTCGGATGGGAGGATACTAGAACAGTAGATAGAGGCAGTAGAGTTAGAAGGGAGTGCCAAGATAATGTCATGATGGAGGATTTCTATGTCAAAGAGGAATGCAGACCAGAAGACTAGAGATGCTAGAAAGGAAGTCTGAAGGAACACAGTGAGTTGTTCCTGTGTGAATACAGGCCAGAAGTTATGCAGATTGATGAGGGCATTGTTGTGTGCGGTTTCCGTACGTGACTGATCCTAACCCTAAACGGTCTGCCTTGATGGGGTGCTTTGGTTTCGGTTGATGGATTCGGTTGGAAAGATGGATGATGAAAGTGGGCTCAGGGTAGCAAGGCCTAAGGAGCCATTCCACAAGTTAGAGGAACGGTTATTGGTATAAGCAGGAGTATGTGTGTGGTTGGTTACAAAGGATAACAAGTGATTAAGGCTGGGGAGCCTTAACCAGGGAACTACCTACTATATATACGGAGGGAAATGTGCATGGACCATCTAAGTCTGTCCAGCACAATACTAAATAAGGTAATTGGGCATAGGGCATGCTTACTGAGAGTATGACCAATGGGCCATGCAGATAAGGTGCGTATCAAGGGAGAGGCAGTGTGGAATGGAAGGGAAGGGGTTCTAAAATATAAATAGTCGTCAGGGACAGCAGAGATTAAACCATACCCTCAACCATGAGGCCGAGGAGATCCCATCTAGAGATCTGCCACGATCCAATCTGACCCTCATCTAGATCGAGATCCAGATTCATTGGAGATCCAATCGGGAGATGCACTATCATCTGGAATGCTAGATCCAATCCTATAAGCTGTGCTCTGACCCAAGGAATATAATATTAAATAATGCTTAACCATAACCTAGGGTTTGTCTTGTTTTGGCAATGAAGTCCCACAGTCACGTGCTGGTCATGTGACTCTTCTGGTGGTGAATGTTACGGATGTAACAGGCATAGTCGCCATTCCCTGCACTAGAATAGATGTTCCATCATCTAGTTAGAGCATCAGATTTAGCACCTAAATGACCAGGGTGAAAACAGATGATTAGATTAAACTAAGAGAGAAACTCCGACCACCAGGCTTGCCAGTGGATCAGAAGTTTAGACATAGTGAAATATTCCAGGTTCTTATGATCAGTGATGACATCCACCAGAGAACTGGAACCTTCAAGGTAATGATGCCAGGTCTTGAATGCAGTGAAAATAGCAAGAAGCTCCTTATTATGGGTATTATAGTTGAGTTCTGGCATAGTGAGCATATGGGAATAGAAAGTGACAGGGTGGACCTTGTCATTCAGGAACCAAAGTGAGAGGATTCCAGCTATGGCATAGTCAGAGATGTTAGTCTCAACAATGAGAGGAGCATCAGGGACCCAATGGGTCAAAATAGAAGCAGAAGTAAAAGCATTCTTGAGGTGCTGGAAAGCAGCATGACAAGAAGCATCGAAATCCCAACGAATAGACTTGCAGGTGAGACAAATCAGGGAAATGATAATATTGAAGTAGCCCTGGATGATGTAGTGGTAAAAGTTAGCGAAACTGAGGAAGGACTGGATATTCCTAATCTTGTGAGGCTTGGGCCAATCCAGGATGGATTGAACCTTGTCAGGGGACATCATGAGCCTGGAAGGAAAGAGTAGATACCCAAGATACTTAGTGAAATTGGTATGGAATTCGCATTTCTCAGATTTGACAAAGAGACCATGCTTCTAAAGGTGGCAGAGGACTTCACAGACATGCTTGGTATGTGATGTCTGGTCAGTGGAGAAAATTAGAATATCATCCAAGTAAACAATTACCAAAACATCAAGAAAATCAGAAATTGACAAACTGCTGGAAAGCTGCAGGGGCATTGGTGAGCCCAAATGGCATGACAAGCCACTCATATAAGCCATAGTGTATATGGAAAGAGGTTTTCCACTTGTCACCTTCAGCAATATAAACTAAATGGTAAGCATGCCTAAGGTTAAGTTTGATATAGATGGTTGCATGGCTTGGAGTGTCCAGGAAATTGGAGATGCATGGAAGGGGGTAGCAGTCTTTCTTTGTGATCTTGTTGAGGCCTCGGAAATCTACACACAACCAGAGGAATCCATCTTTCTTTCAGACAAAAAAAAACAGAAGCAGCATGAGCAGATGTGGAGAATCAGATGAAACTGGTAGCAAGATGTTTGTTTAGGAAAGTTCTGAGTGCTTCAAGCTCAGAGGGTGATAGTGAATAGATGATGCTGACAGGTAGTAAGGTGCCTTCTTCCAGCTTGATCTTCAGGTCAAATTTGTGGTAAGGAGCAAGAGTAGATGCCTTGCTTTTGCTAAACACATTGGCAAAGTCATGGTATTCCTGGAAAACTCCGAAAAGGTCAGCTGGAGAAAAAGCAATAGAAGCGGAACAGAAATGACTCTCCAGGGGTCAAAGCTGCAGATAGAATGGGACTGAGCCCTCAAAGCTACAGGTACATGTGAACACTGATGAGTTGAGTAGCTCAATTGACAGAGGTTTGGGGTCATGGGAACACAGTGAATCAGGTTTGGAGTTAGCTTGGGTCAGAGAAACCAGAGACTATGGAGGTAAGCTTGGAAGTGTTGGCATGTTTGGTTCAGATGATCAGAACAAGATACAACTTGATATCCAGTCAATCAATGGATTATAGCAGGCAAGCCAGTTGTGTTCTAGAATAAGAGAACCAGATCCATCCAACAAAGTAACATAGAACATCATCAAAGTGATATTGAGACATAGGTCTTGTGTGTCGAACTACTAAGGACTTCTAAGACCTGAAGATGCTCTGATACTACTGCTGATAAAGGCTTTGGGCTAGAGCCAACAGAACTAGGCAAAAGATAAAGAATAGAGGCAAAAGGCTTGGACTTGTGAAAGCAAAAAGCTCAAGTGCACAAGACTAGATTGACCAGGCTTGCACCTCTCCTTTATATAGAATACAGAAATGCACACAGACCATGTACAATGGGCTGGCCCTAAACTATAGTACAGTAAGCTGTCCAATGACAAAACTAGAGTGGGGACCTGGTAATGCATGAGGTAGACATGAGGCAGTCTAGACTGACCTAGCCCTGTGACAATGTGAAGAGGTAAATGTGTGAAAAGGTGAAAAGGTGAAGATGTGAAGATGTGAAAGGGTCATGTGATGTGACAATGTGAAGAGTTGCAGGGGTAAAGTAAAAATGGAGAAAATGAAATAAAAATTATAACAATTTTAGATATTGCCATTATAGCTCAAAAGAAAGCTGATATCAGACTAGCAGGTATAGCAGCAAAAGATAGCTAGTTTGAATTGATAAAGCATGTACTGGATACAGAATCCCTCAAATGCATGCACAATCATGAACTCAATGACCAGATCAAGCTATACTGCTGCCTTGAGGAGGAAAAAAAGAAGATTTCCCCCAAATCTCACATTAAAAACAAAGCAGATCATCTCTCACTTGTTCTGCACCTTTCAGAGCATCACATAGCTTGTATACAACATGAAAACCTCCTGTACAATGGTGATCTCAACACTGTTTAATGTGAAAACCATGATACATATAATCACTTATTAGCATAAACTGCATATATTTCAAGATCTACTAATTCTACTAATATATAAATGTTATAGGATACATTACCCGTATAGTGGACATTGTCGCACCTAGTATAAATTGCAATCAGATGGCATTATCGAGCAGAAATACGTCAGTTTCACAATTTGTCGAAACAGTTTTTTTGCTTATATAAGCGTCACGGGCGTTGCCCACCACCACTACTATACATGGACATCAACGGCCACTAAACACGCGACGGAGTACTATACTTCCCTCCAGTCTCGTACAACATTGACTGGAGGTAAGTCACTACTGTACACTACGAATAACCCTTACCCATGTATTCCAATCCTCACGGACTCGTGTTTCAGCCGAAAGTTCCTTTTAATAGAAGTTACTCTGCTTACAGATAGTCATCACCTGGAGAATGTCAGGTGGTGATCCTCGAGGTCGAGAAGAGTGTCATTAAGGCGTACGACATCAAAATGTAATTATTGGTCTTTGAGTTCTCCCAAGGTTACATTTTCCATTCAACAAGTCTCACAGTTCTTGATTCCCTAGCCGTGCGTAGAGCGCACAGAGACGAGAAGTCAGCGGTAAAAAAGTACCAGATGACGGTGACTAGAATTATCGAATGAAGTTTGGAGCGATTAAGAGCATTGGTCTTGGACTAGAGCAGATGACGAGAACTTTGGGACGAAGCAAGGCGCAAGAAATTGAGGTAATTCGGCGATGGGAGGTCATGAAGTTCCACAAAAGAGGACAGCTTGAAGCAGTGCGGGATGATGTCGGACGTAGTGCACAGATGTGTCCGATTCCAACTTATCATTTGTACCTTTGTGGTGGAGGAACGGGGCATAGTGCCAAACAGACTAACAGGGAGAACTGTTCTGTGAAAGAACCTTTACTTTCTTTCCCCTTCCTCTTATGACTTTTTCATCTTCACAAGCTTACAAATTACTGTGCCCCCCTAGTAATACAGGTATATACGTTCATGTATCATAATGCACCCCATCTTTGGAATTTCATCTCTCCTTTGCACCAGTGCTTCTTTCGAGCGCTCGTGATTGAATCCTTGTCAATCTGCAGGTTATAAGCTGAGTGCACGTATAGCTTATTTGTCACTTGAATCGGACCAATGGTCAGCTTATCATGCCAGTAGGCGGGAGAATGCCTTATGGGAAATGAAACTATCACGAGATAGAGATACCTGCCTGGACTTGGATCGCGACTATCGCCACAGCTGCCCGTATATTTTGGTTGCTGGTTCACAGCAACGCTCCCGTTGGCAGCTCGGTCTTCTTTCTTCAGCTCATGACCGAAAATACAGCATCATGTTTTATCGATTCACCAACTTGGTCCGTAAGGAAGCTAGCGTGGTGCACGTACGATGATCCCTGTGCAGAAGCTGAGAATACATATTGGCACTCTCCCAGACCTATCCCCGTTTGGAGACACAGGGCTTTCGGTCGCTGATTTCGTCATTTCATACTCTGCAGATCGAATGCTGAGCTCGAAAGCACCTAACTCGGGCAAGTAACGACACACTTGGATGACAGAACCCAAGCACAGCACTCGAGTGCATCACAAGTGGCAGGTGAACTTGCAAGGACCACTTACGTGAGTATGTCAGTGCCTATATATCCTGCTACACGACCGCGGTCTTGCGAGCCAGGCGTCACATCATGCCCGATGGTCCGCCTCTTCTTACCAACTTGTCGGCACGATGACTGTCTGTCTTTCGACTTGCCCGCTGGCCTTCCTCGGCCCGTATGGGTCAATTGATTGTCAATCTTCCGATCAAATAGCCAGGAAGCACTCAAGTGAGTAACTGCGATTGCAATACGACTTCTTACTGGGTGTCTGGCTCGTCGTTACTTTTTTGCTTTTTTTCTCTTTAGTCGCCGTCATACCAGGGCCATCGGAGCTCGCATTCTTACATGCTGTGAGACGTATAAAAGCCAAATCCACTCTGCTTCCTCTCCTTAGCATTTTCATTTTCTCTTTCGTCGTCCGCATCCTCCAATCTTTTGATACTGTCACTCTCTGCAAAGTCGCCCACGATGCGCGTCCTTTCTTTCATCCCCACTTTTCTCTTCGCTGCTGCTAGCTTTGTTGCTTCCGCGCCGACGTCCGCCCCCCAAGACACTTCCTGTGTTCCCTACCACATGAGTAGTAATGGCAGTGACGCAACTCTTCAACCCGCGATCTCCATCATATCCAACGCGACCACATACATCCAACCCCTGAGCGGGCAATTATGTATGGCATTTCGCATTATATCTCGGTTCAGCGTACTTTATCGGACATATAGCTAGCCTGAAGGGTGACGACTGCACCCCGGATGCTGTATCTGGCATTGTACTCCAGATCAATGCTGTTGTGTCGACATGTGTTACTCAACTCCAGGGCAATACAAAAGTTGATCTGACCGGCCTTGACCTCACCGATCTCTGCACAACCATCTACAATCTCTTGGCTGTGAGTGACTGAAGACTGAGTTTTATTCTACTCTTTAATTTTAACTTGATTTCAGCTCGTTCTCACAGTACTGAACACATTGATTACGACCGTTCTCGCCCTAGGTGTGGATGCTGGCGGTACAGTCCACACTGTGATTGCCAACCTGCTGTATGCTTCTGTCACTACACTGACATCCCTCTCATGGACTAACATTTCCATCTGTAAGGCATGCTGTCATTGACCTTGTCGGATGTCTCAAGGTGTTCGTTGATGATTCCGTCTCCGGAGTCCTTGGACCTGTGATTTCCCTCGTGTGCAGTGTTGTTGACCTCCTCTCTTCCACTGTCGTCAAATCCAACGTCGGCATCAACTGAGCTCGTCATCTCTTACCCTAGCATCCCTGTGGTGCATGGCGAGCTTATAATACCGGGTGCAACCGATACTCAATATCCTTCATTAATAATTTAGTTTGACTTGTTTGGATTTTTACTCAGTCGGTGTCAGTGTGGTAGAGGTCCGTCCTAAGTCACAACCGACACTACCAAAACCGGAAACTTCGTATGTATATTGTGTTTGGCCCATAGTAATGTAGCACTCGGACGAAGCCAACACAGATTGGGTAAAGGCCTGTGGTGTGTTATGACATGCACGGTCTTTCACCGTTGATTTACTTGAAGCATCGTCGAGTGTTGTTACGTTCACTTCTTCGTTGGTGAGAGTCCAGATGCATGGGTACGTGTGCATGGCCATATCGACAAGAACCTGATGATCTCGACAGTGCAGGATCACTTGTTGAAGAGCACTCTCAAGGCGTCGCACGCTGATGTATATTTCACGCGGTTCTGACAGTGTTGCGCCAAGCCTTCTCACACCAGGACTCCCGCACCAAGTAGTTAACCGATGGTAGTCCTCAGTGAAGCATTTTGCGATAAAACTCGGGTGACTCTATCCTGGAGTCACAAGTGGGTTTCGGTGCAGAAATGACTTTCCCAAGTTGAAGTGTGGCTCAGTCGCTCCCCTTTAGAGCCACAGAGCTGCTGACTGTGAGCTGGTGAGGCGACCGCTGTCGAGAAATTACCCGAGGCAGGGACATCGCATGGTGAACGCACGCTATTCGTTCTACATCCTACTGCTCAGACTCGGTGATCTGTCTGAATAACGTTCGACACTGGCAAGTTATTTCCGTGTTATTCGACTTGGTATCTCGGTTTGGAACCGTACTCCAGTTCCGCTCTTTCTCGCTGCCCGTTTGCTTGTTCTCTTACCCACCCTTGGGAATCCAGGTACGTCCCACCCTCTCGTTCGTTGCATCACCAAGGCAATCACCTCGGGTATTTTATCTCGTTCTCAGATTTTCGCATGTTATCTGGGTATATGCTACATCGAGACAATGGGGTTTATGATGGTTGCCCTCTCTCCCACCTGGTCCTCTTCGATCAGTTTTAACAATGTCAGGTGAAGCTCAACTTGGGGCTCTCCTCGAGATAATCAACAAGTCGACCCATCAAGCCATCGCCGAGTACAAAAAGAACGGTAATCAAGTCCCGACGATCCACTCAAGGGCGTGTCACCCCATTGATTCTGCAATCGACACCGTTGCGCTGAAGAGAGCTGTGAGGGTGCTCGAAGGTGCCTGCCAGCAGCTATGTGCCTCCCTGGCGCCACCTCAGCACACTCTTCACAATGTGAGTTGCGCGTCAACGAAGGGAATGACTGAGTGTCTTCACACCATCAAAGTTTGCAATGTCTTTCGATTCGGCGTGTTTGCGCGTCGTTCTACGTGCGAAAGTCGCAGATGTATTAGAGAAATATCCGAATGGACTTCACATCGACGAGCTTGCCAAGCTGGTCTATTTAGAAAAGGGGAAGCTTGCTCGCGTGCTTCGTCTTCTTGCGACCAAGGGATGTTTCACGGAGCGTAAGGAATCTTAATCTCACTTATACCCTATACTTTGCAACTTATCTCCGCAGTTGAACCAGGTGTCTTTGCGAACAACCGTCTCTCACTCCTTACACTTTCGAGTTCCGACACTGGTGCTATTTGGCAAATCCAGATCGAGGATGTGTCCAAGGGTGCGGCTGTACTGTACGAGTCGATGACAGAACCAGACTATGCGACAAGTTGTGATCCGGACAAGGCACCAGTTATCTACGCATTCAGTCAGAAGGGTTTCGAAGGCAGTTGGTTCGACTGGATAGAGCAGAACGTAGGTCAATTGACCTGGGTCGTTTCAGTGCCGCGTCCGCTTGCTCATTTTGTGGTATCTTCAGGCTGAGAAGCGCGAAGTAAGAGATGAGCCATCACTTTATGGAGCAGGATCTCATATTCCCGGGCAGCAATATCATCGTGGCATGATCGGCATTGGCCATATCATGGGCTCTCTTTCGGTTTTGCACCGTGAGTAGATGGCCCCACCGTATCCTCTTGATTGCCAACGTCATCATTTCACAGACTATCCATGGAATGAAGTGAAGAGCGTCTGTGATGTTGGCGCCAGTTTCGGAACAGTCTCTATACCCCTTTCAAAGATGTACCCGCACCTGAAAATTGTCAATCAAGATTTGTCCGAGGTTTTGATTCGAGCTAAGGACGTGAGCGCGTTCTTTGTCTTACGATTACTTCGTCTATGCCCCACAAGACGACTGTTCACACGTCCGGGGGTCAATTACAGAATGCTAACCTTGTTATAACATAGGTTTGGGCCAAGGACGCGCCCGAGGCACTGAAAAGCAGTCAGATTGAGTTCATTCCTCTCAATTTCTTCCTGGATTGTCCTGTTTGGGGCACAGACGTGTACTATGTATGCATTGGGTCTCTTGATTTTCCTTTGGTTTGGGCAGACCTTGGTTCTAATGTTTATTTAGCTCCGTAACATCATTCACGACTGGCCTGATGCAGAGGCTTTGACTATCTTCAGGAACGTGAGAAAGGCCATGGCTCCTCATAGTCGACTGTTGATCCGTACGTCTTCACATGGACTGCCTATTCCACCTCACACGTCGAATTTCCTATGCCGAAAATAGACGACTACGTCTTGACTCCCGCTTGCCGTGATCCCAACGCAGAATCATTTGGTGCAGATGTTGCACCCGATGCATTGTTGCCTAACTTTGGGAACGGGAACAACCGGATGTATCAGCAAGACTTGAATATGTGGATCGTGCATAACTCGAAGGAGAGGACACTGAATGATTTGATTGCATTGGGGTGGGTTGTTCGCCCTCGCCTATTTCCCGTTTGGTCCAGTGTTTCTGACCACCTACTTTTTGCAGGTCTGCATCTGGCCTGCGGCTGGAGAGGGTATATGATCTTGCCGAGTCTGCAGTACTCGAATTCAGAGTTGCCTGACGGAAAGAAATCATGCCAGCCTCTACTCCACGTTCGTATATCCACCGCTCGTCCTCCTAGAAGCATCCACACAAGGACAGGTTCTCTACTTTTAAGTTTTATTTTCGCAACTACACGTATCGAGTATGTCATGCCTTACTTTAAGTCTGTACAGACACATTACAGCGAATAGTTGAACATTTCCGCTTGCCATACGCAAGACGCCACTCTGCGTGGTCCTCCAGCCGCCTGATGGTTCACATGCACACCTATGCTGAGTGACCAGAGTTGGTGCTGGCGTGATTACGGCCGATCCGAGTCGTAGAATTCTAGCGGGCATATACGTTCCACCAATCCGGCGTGAATAAGAGGAACAAGGAAGACGACCGTATTCCAATTTCCAAGAGTAAAGACGGGCCCCTTGGGAGATCTCATCGCCTGGCCTAGCCCGGCGATCAGCTTCAGGACCACACCCGACCGGTAGGTATCGTCGCAACCTCTTCTGTCGGGGCTCCAACGGTGTGGGAGAGATAGCGAGGAAGCCGAAGCGCTGATACATGTCGAATGGATATGTTAGGTATCACTGCATCGCTCCCCAAGGTCGGCGAGTGGCATGGTGGATAATGTACTCGAGGTTGCGTTGTTGACGACGTTGGGCAAATGGGCGAACACTGTTTGTGGACGCGAGGGTGCTGTGTGTGCACCATTCTCGCTGGCGATCATATCGACGAGTCGTTCCCTAGGCAGACGCGAGCATATACCTCAAATGGGTCACTGGTTCGTTTACCTCTCTAATCTCATCCACTGGCTCATCCGACTGTGCAGCAGACGTCATCTCAGCAAAGCGCTAAGGAGCTCTACTTTGGATACAATTGCATGCTGGAGAGTACAAGGTTGGACGTGCTGCACAATAACGTACACAAGGGGGGGAAGAGGGGGCGGTATGTCTGAATGCTGTCTATTCCTCCAAATCAGTTTCTTATGCGTCGATTACGCCTGTCCAAGTGTCGACGAGGTCGATGACGCAGTACCCCTTGACGGGGACGTATTGTTTTGTGATCATCTTGATCGTTTCTTGTGCGATCATGCCTCCGAGGAAGGCTGCGGTATTGGGGAGCTCCGCAGAAGGCGCCCGAGCACTGCATGAGAAAGGGTCACGAGATGGAGCGGACGGTGATCAGGATGACGTGAGGGAGAGGGCTTACAGCTCTCCAATGGCGTCGTTGAGCACCTCGGGTAGTTGGACGCCGTCTCCCACGATGCTTTGCACCTGTTGGCGAAGGCGATCAATAGTCAGAAGAGACCCCGCATTGCTTCGTTCCAGAGCGAACAAAGCAGACAACGCAAGGTGCGTGGACGTTTCTTTGGGAGAAGAAACTAGCGCATCCACTGCGAATCCACCACACGTCAAAAACTTCAGCACGTTCGCGAATCAGCCGACGGCATCACGCACCCAACGTGGCCTTGTCCTGATCGAACATGCCCCACGGTTTTCCTCTGAGAACCTGCAGCGCGTGTGCGTTTTTGACGAACAGGTCGACGAGGGCGTCGTCCACGGGAGCACGGAGATGGCTCTTGAATGCTCGCTTCTCTTCTTCTGCACGTGTCTTGTAGAGTTTTTGGAGATGGATATAACTGTTGGTGTCGGACTTCATATCGGGAAGGGTGGATGTCAGTGGGAGCGTGTGCGTCTCGGATTGATCGGTGAATTCCTTGAGTGCAGCGAGGAGATGAAAGAATGGAGAAAGATTCTGCCGGAGGGCTTCGGGTGATATGGCGGGGTCCTTGAACAGTTTGGCAATTTCGGGGGGAACCTGGGCCATGGTCGTGTTCATGAAGTGAGGATGGGAGAGTGATACCAAAGACGCACCTTAGTTTCAGTCCAACAACGATACGCCTGGGATTCGGCTTCGTCAAAGTTTTCTTCGTCGGACTTGATTTTCAACGCAAGGATATGTTTCTTGAATTCCTGCCGCTCGGCGTACGTTTGGGGCGGGTTTCCGCCATGCTGATTTGGTCGCGATTGAGGTTTGACGTGCACGGAAACGCGGAACGTGGGGGTGGACGTACAGATCTCTTCCAGTTTTCTAAAACGCGGACGAGAATGACGACATATGGGACGTGGGCGTGTTCCATTGGGTCTAACGAGTCAAAGTCGAGGGCTAACGCATGATCGCGAAGCGCCGGGAACGGCTTATCGACACGGAGTGATGAGGCAGTTTCAGAATGACTATCGATGACTGGACATGTTCAGTTCGCTTTTCAAACAAAGCGCGATCGCGAAAAAGGTATACTCACTGGTGTGTTCGTGGAACTGGATGAAGAACTCGGCCAGGAAACCGGCTGAGCGAACGGCCACTAGAGGAGGACGGGAGCGGTCGCTCCACAGGAAGGACGATAGCCTCTCGAGAAGCACGTTGTCGAGGTTGTGTGCGATTATGACGGTGAAAGAGGTCAGCCACTCAGGGTTCGTGTCGAGAACAGCGGAAAGCGCCCTGGTATCGGCGACCCCCTCGACTCTGTCATTGAGCTCAGCGAGTAATCGGACGGCCTCGGTTGCTCTGTTCTTTCCGAAGCTATCGAGTCCTTCCAAGAAGAAGTTGTTCCCCGAGTCGGCGTGGGAGACGAGCTCGTGATCGAGGATGGTGAAGTGGCCGATACCGGGGAGGACGAGGTTTTTCAGAATCGAGGTGGATGTAGCACGGCCAGAGATGACGAGCACGCGAGCCGATTCGAGGGCGGTCTGACCACTCGCTGCCCAGAGGCTGGAGGGGATGGTTGAGACGACTCTGAGACGCCAGTTGGAGAGACGTACCGCAACTGGCGATCGTACCGTCTTGATTTATTGTCCGGCTGAACTCTTGAACGAGTGAGTCAGAGTGAGAGCGAAGGAGAGTGTAAACGGCACGCACTGTATCGCAGTCGTGGCGGTCTCGATGTCCTGGGAGTCTTGAGTGACCATCGTCGTCTTGGTCAGAGGAGCTCTACCACCTTCCGCCATGTCAGAGACGCGTCAATACGGCGATCTCGCAGCGCAACTCGTCCTTGAATCCCGACGCTCGACAGCAAACGACATGCTCCTCAAATACAACGGCGAGCTCGTGCGGACCATCATCAGGGAGCAGCGCGAGCTTGACAAGCTCGCCGATACGCCAGAGGTCACGCCTGCGATGCTCGTCAACCAGACCGCGATCCTACGCAACAAGCGCTGTCTGCTCGCATACCACAAACACAGGCTCGACCGTCTCCGTGACATGTACTGGGCGGCGGGCGGGGCACTGCCACATCTCCTCAGTAATCCCGACATTCGTAGCAAACTTTCTCCTCATGAAGTTGACTTTCTGCGCGAGTACGGTGCATCGGTGATGGATTACCGCGCTGGCTTCTCAAACGAGCTGGACATCACTGCTAGCATAACCCATCCACCCAAAGATCTGCATGTATTGGTGCGAGTGGTGAGAGATTGCGGGGTGATTCAGACCGAGCTGGGGAGTATCGACTTTCAAAAGGGGCAGAGATTTATGGTCCGGCGAGCAGACATTGAACATCTCATCGTACAGGGCTATCTCGAGCAGGTCTAGCAGATGAAGTTGGTGGCGTTTGTTTGTTTCTAAAGCCCCTGCCAAACAAACTCAAAGTGGTGTCCAATCCGCTGTTTGTCTTTTCAAGCCATGCAGTCTCTCAAATTGCCATCCACGTCCTTTATATTGCGGAGAAGCCATCATTTGTCCCCGAAAGTCTGTGTAGCGACACACCTGCGCACATTGCACGAGCATGCCAGATGTCGTTCTACCGAGCCACCCCTCGTTGCCCGCCCTTGTCCTGCGTCGCATGTTTCACTGACCAACGGACCACCGCTCTCGATGTTTACACCCAACCACACTGAACCCAACCTGCCGGAGAAGGTCTCGGACTTGGAGTGGGAGATTCGAACTGGTAGGGTTCGGACTGTACCTCTGTACGAGACGGTCTGATGCGAGGCGTCGCCCGGTTCTTTGCGTGGCTTGCGTGTTCCAGGACGGGCGATCTACATCCTGGAAAAGACGCTTCCCGACTTCTTTCAGGTTGGTCTCGTCGCCAACGTCGACCCGACGAGGCCGGATATTGTCGACGTTGCCCGGTCAGACAGCGGTGATGTGGAGAGCATATACAGTCCGACCGTTCGCCTGACGTACACTCCGCCTGTCGCCCTGCCACCTCCTTTCCCACGAACGCTGTCGCTCGAAGGTGGGTGTGTCTGCGCGAGAGGTGTCGACACTCCTGAACGTGCACAGGCCTTGCCTTGTACATGGCGTCGTCGGTCTTCATTCGCCATACGATGAAGACGCTCTACTCTGACCTCCGCGTCGAGATGCGGAAGCTGGTCGTTCACACGCCATCGGCTGCGGCGTCAGAAGCGGGTGCTGCCATTGCGACGCAGCCTCACAGACGAGAAAAGAGCGTGTGCGTGGGACTGAGTGTGTATGGGACGACCCGTGTCAGTGGTGGGCTCGGGGAGTGGCAGATGTGCGTGGATACCGCTTGGGGTGGTCAGGACTAACGTGTAGCAGAGACTCGACGTACGCGTTCTCGTCGGTGAGCGGGCTGATCCATCTGCACACGATCGACTCGATACAGCCCGCACCGCACCAAGCGGCGTATGATGCGCTCCGGGCATCACTGAGCCACGTATTCGGGGTCGGTGGGGACATGAGGCCGGGTGAAGTGCGCACAGCCAACCGCGACCCGCATTGATCACGTGGACTGTATCTATATTACATAATTAGCATGGCTTTATTCACTTTCGGGTAACCACCTTGTCATAGATAAATTAGACCAGCCGCGATCGCACCTCATCCTTTCCCTCTTCGCACCTCCCCGTCAAGTCCTTCTTTTGTTAGAGCTTCGCTCCTTTGCTCACCACCATGCTCGCCAAAGCACTTGCCGTCCTCATTGCCATCACCTTGGCCGTCCAGCGCACGTCGTTTCCTACCTCATCTGCAGCCCTGTACTGACGTTTACCCCACAGTCGCCTCTGCTCAATCCCCAACGTGCAGTCGCAGCTACACTATTCAGGCGGGTGACATTTGCGACAGCATCTCTGCTGCACAAAAGGCCTCGACGTGAGCCCCTCTGCACGTTTTATCTCCCATGCTCATCCTCTCTCTAGCTACCAACTCGCGGTAGTCAACGAAGGCGCCATCGACGAGGCTTGCGACAATCTCTCCCCTGGTGAATCCATCTGCCTCGGCTGGGTAGGCGAGGACTGCACCGACACTTATGTCGTGGCTCTTGGCGATATCTGTGACAACGTTTCCTACAATCATGGTATCAACTCCACCATACTGTACGCCAACAACCCTCAGTTGAATAGCGACTGCACGAACTTGTACGTTGGAGAGGTCAGTTTTTTTTTTTTTTTTCCTCAGACATGCCTCGATCTAACATGATACCTATGAAACAGGTCCTTTGCGTCGCTTCCACTGTCACTGTTCCCCCGGCTCCCAGTGGTACTATCCCTGCTACAACCATCCCCGCCACCGCGACCCCTGCCCTTCCCTACTGCGACTAGATTTGATCAAGGTTAATCCCACTTGCTTCGTAGCCTGTAAACTAGTCTGGATGCCTGTGGGCCGATACAGGCCGGTCTTGTCCCTTGCCCTCGTTTTTTCAGTCCCTCGTTGTTTTGGATGGCTTCTCTTTTGTTCTACGGCTGTCTGCCGAGATTTCTTGTTACTATACCCCACCATTTTTTACCTCGTCATGGACGGGTTCCACCCAGAGCATTACATCGTCCGTGACTGAATCTAGTGTAATTGCGCTTTGGGTACGAGGAATACACCAATTCTGTTGGCAACGTTTTGCAATGAAATTTTCATTCCACTCGGACATGATCTGCATTGCGTTACACAACACTCCGGTCCCTGATCCGAGCTGTGTTTCCAGGGAACCACGGAAACCGAGCGACGTCTTGGCGACGACAAACAGAAACGATGCTCGACATCATCGCGATGCATTGCAACCCGTTTGTGGTTCCATGGCATTCTCTCGGTGGCTCGACGTAAGTTTGTCTTGCCCCACCCACGCTCGCCTCTTCCTGGTCGCTCTGGTCGCTCTTTCTCTCCTGTACATCGCTATCGTCTTCGACTCTCTGCTAGCCAGAGGCCAGTTTACGTCCGGTCGCCCCAGTCTGCCACCATCTGCTGATACACCCCCGGATTCAGTCTTCCGCAACCGTGGTGCAACCGTCGAGACGGGCGGCGATACAAGTGTCCTCTTGAGGGTGATTCGTGCGTGCTACCATTGCCCCCTCTCTCCTCTTACGTTTGAAAACATGCCTAATAGTCGATGCACCCCACTCTTGGGAGTTGATCGTGGACGGTTTCCGCTCCCTTACGTTCTGGGTCGTCGTTGGCGCGACTACTCTCATTCTCCCCATCGAATGGCCATGCCCAGGTATGTCTGATCCTTTCCACATCGTCCCAGGTCCCAGAACCTGCGTCGTACAAAGGTCTCTCATATTTCGCGACGTACTCCGTCTAATACGTCGCCATCGTCCGTAGGTTATGTCGCTGATCTATTCAATGATGGCGCAGCTATACGTGCACGCATGGCGTTACCTATACCGGTGGCGATCACGCTCGCGACGCGGCTCGTTCCATCATGGACGCTCGTCACGGTCCCGTCTGCGAAATTGCCTATCCCGAGGAAATGGCCTTTCCAAGCCCACGGACGATCGCCTAGCAGGGTCACCGAGTTCCCGTTCTGACGTGGGACGTCACCTACATTGTTGTTGGATATTGGAACAGCCCTTTGGACAACGCAATGCACACGGCGGTTGACAATGTCATGATATAGGACCGTCCATAGAATAACATACTTGACGGACTATTACATACTTTATATATACTTCCTAGCTGGCATATGATCGCCTTACAAAAAGGTGCTGCTTTGAAAACAAATGAACGCTCGATCCGGTAATTTGTTCCTTGCACAACTCCATGCTACGTGTTTTGCTACGACTACATGGACCACTGAGACGCTCGGCTCAGCATGTACTCGTATGTTCAAATCGAGCCAAGTCCACTCTACCCGGCGCGAATGTCATAGATCAACTCGACAAGGACGGTGCACGCATCCTTCTGGCCGTGCGCAAGCGCGTCGAGACGAGAAACGAGTTGCTCTCCAAGGCAAGTCATTCCAGAAGCGGGCATTCTGTCGTGGCTCACCCCCTCGAGGAAGATGTCAGAGACCCTGTCGTCTCCGGAAGACATTGCGCGCGCGCGTCACGTCAAGGAGCTGGAGCCTCTGTACGATGCATGGACGTCGTGGGTGAAAACAAGAGAGGTCAGTCGGATTTCTTTCGCGGTCTCGGGGGCATGTTCGTTGTATACATAACGACCTTAGTAGTCCTTGCAAGACACGCTCCCACTTTTAAAGGACCTGGACCCGACCATGCGTTCTTTGGCTGAGGAGGAGTTCGCAACGCTCAAGGAGAACCTGTCGACCTATCTGTCGACGACATTTCCTTCGTTGCTCGTCCCGCCCTCACAGACACGGTCGTTTTCGGCGCTGTTGGAGCTCAAGGCGGGCGTGGGGGGTTCGGAAGCGATGCTGTTCCTGGTGGACTTGTTGAGGGTCTACGTTCGTTATGCCCACTCTCGGGGGTGGCGTGCGGACGTCATCCAGAGCACGGAGGTGATGGGTGGAGGCATGCGAGATGCGATCGTGGAGGTGAAAGGGGACGGTGCGTATGATACGCTACGATGGGAGACGGGCGTCCATCGTGTACAGCGTGTTCCAGCGACGGAAGCGAGTGGACGGGTGCATACGAGCACCGTCGCCATCATCGTAAGTTTGGGATTCACGTCGGAGGATCGTCCCGCGCGTCTCACTCAGTGCAGGTGCTTCCCCTCAGCGAAGAAGCTGAACCCGCCGCGGACGATGACCTGTTCAGAATGGAAGACGTGCGGATCGAGGTGATGCGTTCACGCGGTGCAGGTGGACAGGTTCGCGTCGATAACGTATTTGGTGTCGACCGTCACTTACGCATGCTCGTAGCACGTCAACAAAACCGAGTCGGCCGTGCGTTTGACACACGTGCCAACAGGTATCACAGTGTCGATGCAGGACGAGCGGAGTCAACATCAGGTTCGGGACGTTTCCTATTCCTTTCGATGATCGTTCGCACTCAGGCGTCTCATGCTATAGAACAAACGCCGTGCATTCCAAGTCCTTCGGGCTCGACTCATGGACATGAAAATTACCAGAGAGATCGCTGAGCGTCGTGCAACGCGCCAGAATCTGATCCAGACAGCCGACCGAAGCGAAAAGATTCGTACATACAACTATGCCCAGGTGAGCAATCGATTGCATGCTACCTGGAGAGATCCAGTTGACGCTCATCTCTTCAGGACCGCGTCACCGACCACCGCATCGGCCTGTCGTTAAGGATCCTTCAGTCATTTATGGAGGGCGATGGTGTACAAGAATTCTTGGTGGCGATGAGGCGCAATTGGGAAGAGGAGATGATGGAAGAGGCTGTCGGAGAAGCAGACTAGATGCACGCCTCGTTCAAGCCCCCTGGTTTGCCTTGAGCCGCTCGCGGTGACCCAGGTGGGCGACGATCTTGGACCATGCGAACTCTGACCACACAAAGTTGGCCAGACGCAAATCGGGAACGACGCTGAGAACTGGTTGCCATTACACAGAGTTGGATCAATCATAACTAGTGTTCCATTCACTGTTGGTGAGAACGTTGGACGCCGGAAATTAAGGATGTGACGCTGAAAGCGACATTCGGTCTACTAGAAAATAGTGTTTATACGCCGTCATCAATAGTCCTTGTTCGAGTAGATGTTCCAGATCAAGACTGAGATGTGATCTATTGACTCAAGATGGTGCGGACAAAAGATTCATAGTTGATATTCCCATCACTGCAAGGAATATCAGAGTAGGTGGACGAAATGGCATGGCAACGTACCTTCCGATCTGTACTCCCTTGAGCAGTTCATCCACCTCCTCGTCCGTCATCTTCTCCCCGAGCTGAGTTAGCACATATCTGAGTTCTCCAGCACCAATGAATCCGTTACCCTCCTTATCGAACACCTGGAACCCCCGAATAAACTCCTCTATATCGACTGTTAGCCAACCCTTCCTCCGATCCCTGTACAAGGACGCCACCTGGTGTTCCTGCAGGCTTGAACCCATCAGGCCGATTGAGGATGGTCAAGAACGTTTTGTAGTCGACTTCGCGCGGTGCAGAACCGACGAGGTCTGTGACCTCGGTCTGCGTTGGGTTCTGGCCCAGCGCACGGAGGAGATCGCCAAGGGTCTCCCTGGGGATGGTGCCCGTACCCTTCTTGTCAAAGAGCGCGAACGCTTCCTTGTATTCTGCGTTTGAGAGTCGGTCAATCTCGGCGAGGGCGTGGATTCGAATGCACCTGTGTTATCGCTCGCCATGTACAGTCGTTGGTGTGGGGATGGGAAGACCAGGCTCCTACACGCAGTCGTCGTCGATGGACAGGGTGAATCCGAGTCGGACGGAGCACGTGACTCCAGGACCATCATCCGCCAGGTTCAATCGAATCATTTTCGCCGTGCACCGTGATCTCATCTGAGGTCCATCCCTAGCGATGCGAGTTTGTCCGCATTTCAGTCGGGTTGCCACGACAGGTCGGATACCATGGGTCAAACACCGATGGCCACTACCTACGTGCGTGCCCCCGACCCGTAGTATCAAGTACGTGCTACATGATCCGACAACTGCTAGCACCAGAGATACTGAGTTCTTCCATCTGTTCTTGGGTCACTTCTCGGTCGTCGGCGTGTAGCTTTTCTCGCGACTCGATGGGGAACCAGTCTGCTATGAAGTTGAGCAACCCATAATCGATGTTGGCTGTATGAAATTAGAGCAGAGCATTGGAGGATGCGACCGAAGGAACAAGCACGCGCGTACTCACATGGGTTTGCTTGCAGGACCGTTGGCGCGCGACACAACGGACAGTTTGCCATGCCACGTCTCTGCATTTTGACGAGACATCTGGGATGGATGGGGGGAAAGGTTTGACGTGTGTCAGTGGCAAAAGCATGACAGACGTCGGAAAGCGATCACCTGACGCAGAAAAAGTGGCCGCAGCGTAGCCTGATCGGTTTGAATGCGATTGAGGTGCAGATGAGGCACAAACAGTCATCAATGTGGGGTACGATGGGCAAAAGAACCTCGCCAATTGCTTGGACGAGAAGCTTCGGCAGAGGTTTCCAAGGACGAGTGATTGGCGCAGCATCTCGATCCAGAAGATACGAGGGAATCGGGAACGTGGTACGTTTGGCGTGCTTCTTGAGGATCTTGCGAGTCGCTTCCGAATTTGCAAGTTCGAACTGCATGGTCCATTTTGTGAGTTCTGGCGTCACGAGACGAGTCGGAAAATATGAAAAGGTCGACTGATACCTTCCTGAGGTCGAGAATGAACAGGTTTAAGCTCAAGAATACGTCCAGACATTCTCTGCTTCTGGGAAGGGTCAGAGATGCCTTCTCCTGGACGTGTTTCTCGAAAAGCTTGAGTCGCTCTGCAACCTCTTCGATGCTTCTCTCACCGCGGGTCGACCGGCTGACACTCTCAAAGACTTCTGCCTCGATGTACAAGCGGAAAATCTCGCGCCAAGGGTATAGGTCCGACTTGCCTCCTAGGCTGATGTGTACAGACCTTGGGTTATGGGCACCCAGTGAGTAAGCCGAGAATGAACGGGGAGCAGACGATGACGCCGGACGAGCTGTCGAGGAAATGGACGTGGCGAGCATAGCAAGAGTCGATCTGAAGTCGTCGTGTAGAGTGTCGGAGTGATCAGAGAGAGAGGATAGGGTAGACGTTAGGAGGTCAAAAAATGCAGCGTCCGAAGGAAGAGGGATTACTACATCTGGGTAAGAATCTCTGAGGGACTACAGTCGGCTATACGTGTGACCCGAGTAGAGCAAGAGCGTACGAATTATCAACTAGAGGCATTTCATCTTCGGGCATCACGGGAGAATGAAGGGCTCGCACGACATGGAGAAGTGAAGATTCTGGAATGGGAAGATCGATATGATAGGTAGGTTGTGCCGTTGAAGGGGTGTGCTCAGCATCGGGGGAGCATCGATGCAACGACAGTCGAAGTCTGGGTTCGAGCGAAGATGAGTTCGAGGCAATCTCATAAATAATAATACGCCTCGTTGATCCGTCTGGCACACATCTTGGGTCTACAGTGAGAGCCGAAAGCGTTTCCTGTTCCTCGAAATGTGCCAGACCATCCCCTGGATTTCCGTGCTCGTGCAAAGACTGGAGCACTGAAGGACCGAGTCCCAGGGACTCGAGTTCGAATACAGTCTGGTTGATTAGTTTCTTGAGCTAAAAGTCGAGCGGTTCGGGGTCGGATTGAACCTGCAGCTGATCGAAGCGCGCACCTTGCGGTACTCGAAGACATTATTTCTGAGTTCGGGTGGAAGAGTGAGGAGTAGCTGAGTGTAAGTCTTTGCAAAGTGCATTCCTGCGCGACGAAGAGCATCGTATGCAGTCGGGTTTCAGGACGTACGGTATATAGTGTAGAACGCGAAACGGATGATACCGGACACGTCGAGCCTCCAAGTTTCAATACTGAATAGGATCAAGGGTGTGGAATACGCACGAGTCACGGGGCAGCCAACAAAAAAGTACGAGTAAGTACCATCGTGAAGGCAGCTCTGAGATCCGGTACACGGTGGGGGATCATTGCAACGGTGATGCTTGCACGACCGCGCATTGACCGTCGGCCAAGACAGTCGCCGAGCACACATTGCTAGCGAGCGTTCGGGCAAGGCGTGATGTGCACTGAGTATGGTCGCTGATACCAAACACACCCCTTTTGGAAAGAGGACATGTGTTGGACGTAGACCACCCGGCTCCAAGCAATCTCGCTGCAGGCTGCCAACCTCCGCCTTCATGACCACTACCGTTCAGCTTGTGGAATTTCTAGCCCATGCACTGGACGATATGGACTCTGAACTCCCACCTGGTTCACCTCCGACTTGTGAGTGTCCCAACTCCATAGTCTTCACTTGCTCATGCTGCCACAAGACAAATTTGAGGGTCCTTGGTTCACGACTCAGACATTACTTGCGTCATCTATCGGCTTTGTCTCATTCTTGCTGTTTTCTTACTGTCGTCCCCGATGGCCGCTGCTCTTTGCCCCGCGTACGAAGCTGAAAGGTACTCGCACGACCTTGTGCCACGCCTCCAGGCTTACCGTCGTTTACAGGCTTTTCTCCTCATGAAGCCCACACACGCCCCACGTTCTTTGGTTGGATTATTCCAACACTGAGGACATCCGAGTACACAATCCTGCAGATAGTTGGGCTAGATGCCGCAGTGGTAAGTCCGCATCTAGCAATCGGTCAAGCGGCCTCTTAGCTCTCATCCGCAGCTGTTGGGTTTTTTCAAAACATCTTTTTATCTATTTTCTTTATGCTCTCTCTTTGCCATTACGGTCCTAATGCCCATCAACTGGACGGTATGTGGTGGTACATTGATTGATCTCGTGTCTAGCTCACTGCTATCAGCACAACATTGGAATAGGCGGGGGTTCTGACGACGACGATGGTGATTGGCCTGAATGGATATCTAGTGCTGACAAAAATCCTGCCGATCGTGACTGGCTTGACCTGATCAGCGACGCGAACTCCTACCTGACAGTACACTTCCTCTTTACCTATCTCTTCACCTGCCTCGCCCTCCGCTTTCTTTACAAGAACTATCAGCGTTATGTCCGCTCGCGCCAACTCTTCTCATTGGAACTGGTGCATTCCATTCCCGGGCGCACTGTCATGATCACTTCTCTGCCGCTCCATTTGCGTTCGGAACGCGCACTTGCCGAGTACTTTGAGAACATCGGATTAAGCGTAGAGAGTGTTTCTGTTTGCAGAGAGGTCGGGACGCTACAAGTTCTCCTGAATCAACGCACGCAAGCACTACTGAAATTAGAGGGGGAATGGACGAAATATGTGGGAAACCCTAGTGTTGTGGAGTCCTACGATCCTTCGGAGAACGTGATCCCGTACGCGAGTGACGCCGAACCGTCCGTGTTAGAAAGTCAGCCTGCCAGGTTTGTGGTCCCACACCACGGCCGTCCCACACTTCGTCCTAGATGGTTCTCGCCAAGAGTCGATGCGCTCGAATACCTCGAGGCTAGGTTCAAGGAAGCGGATGAAAAGGTAAAAAGATGGCGGCGAATTGGGAAAACCAAGTCTACCCATGTTGCCTTTGTCACCTTTGAGAAAATGTCTAGTGCAGTAAGGTCGTCACTTGTTATCTCAATTGTTTTGTCAACCATTTTTCCATCTAGCAAACCGCAGTGCAAGCAGCGCACTCGCCTGATCCATGGGAGATAAAGACTCACCCAGCCCCAGAACCAAGGGACATTGTCTGGTCGAATATCGAACATACACCAGGATCACTGCTTTGTCGAGAGCTCCTGGTACTCGGAGCTGTCGGGTTGTTGATGTTCTTCTGGATATTCCCCATCACTGCTCTTGCCAGTTTGCTCAGTTATAAGGAGATCAAGAAAGTGATGCCCTGGCTGGGAAGAATGATTGACAGTAACGACAAAATCCGAGCCATCGTTCAAAACTCACTTCCTTCCTTTGCCATGATCACGCTCAACGCTTTTTTGCCCTTCATTTTGGAAGGTAAGGTTGGAAGGGTAGCGCATACAACCGCTCATCGACTCCGTATCTCTTAGGCTTAACATATGTCCAGGGTTATAAGGCCCGTAGCTTAATCGAGTACTCAGTGCTGCGGAAGTGAGTACTCCTGGTTACATGAGAGAGTAACTAGACTCATCGAACCAAGATACTTTCTCTTCCTGCTCATCAACGTAGTGTTTATTTTCCTCTTAGCTAGTACCTACTGGCAGCTCGTGAGAGATCTGGCGAACTCACCCGCCAAGATTCCCGAGAAGCTAGCACAAGCATTGCAACAAGGACGCGCCAAGTGAGTAGCAGGGAACCAGAGTCATCTCCACCATTAACGTCGCTTTCAGGCACTTCTTTCTATCATATGTCATTCTTCAAGGTTGTTATCTACTGTTGTGACCATGCGATAGACTGAGAGTTGAATCAGGATTTGGTGTCATGCCTTTGCAACTGCTCAATCTTGGGGTGTTAATTCCTCGCATGATCTTCCGGATTTTTTGGACACGAACCCCTCGAGGTGCGCGCAGTTCTCACTCCTTCGCTCTATAACTCTGACGTCGTATAGACTTTGCTGAGCTGAATGCTCCACCAATGATAAATTATGGCATTGTATACCCCCAAGCAA
The DNA here is from genome assembly GCA_038089275.1 of Pulveroboletus cf. rosaemariae. Taxonomy (NCBI): domain Eukaryota; kingdom Fungi; phylum Basidiomycota; class Agaricomycetes; order Boletales; family Boletaceae; genus Pulveroboletus; species Pulveroboletus cf. rosaemariae. The sequence goes on along the minus strand of JBBPKN010000187.1, from coordinate 32,531 downwards.
TCCTCATCTTCGTCATCACTATCCTGTACAGTGTAGTACAACCACTCATCGTCATCTTCGGTGCCATCTACTTTGGAGTAGCATATATCGTCTACAAGTATAAGGTTCTATTCGGTAAGTCAACGTATCTCGTTTTGATGAGTATTATCAGACAAGCCGCATTTAGTGTTTTACAAGCCGTATGAGTCGCAGGGTCAAGCTTGGCCGCTGACATTTGCACGGCTAATCTGGGGAATCATCATCTTCCAAATCTTCATGATTGGTATCCTCACCTTGCGACAGTGCTACATCATGTCCTCCCTTCTTGTGCCGCTCGTTCTGGCGACTGCTACATGGTCCTGGTACATTCACAAGACCTTCCGGCCGCTGAGCAATGCAGTATGTCTGAGTTCCGTGTGTGAGGTAGAGAGGGGAGAAGAGGCTACAGACATTGTGAGGTTGAGGGAAGGACACCCAGTGTCCTGGTCTCAGAGGTACGATGGAATCGAATTGTTCTTCCAGCGCTGACGCATTCATGTAGCAACTTAAGCCGCAGGAGATACGCTCAGAATGACGAGACATTGTACGTTGCTCCTGAGGATGAAAGGACAGACTATGTGAGAGCCCTCTTTTTCGACGTGGTGTTGTCTGATTTTGGATGTAGTCACAACCGCCTATGGCAAACTGGTACAACGGGGTTCTAAAGTAAGTTATTCTTGGATTTGACTTGGTGACTCGCGATGAACCAAAGGTTCAGCACTGGCAAACGACGCTACGGGCACCCTGCATTTACTGGCGTTCTCCCGGAACCTTGGCTGCCGCTGAAGAAGGGACAAACACTTACGAATGGCCGTGCCAATGGCTTGATGAGGATTCCCCTTGATTCGACGCACGGGATCGTACTCAGTCTCCGCAACCGCTACAGCATGTTGCGGAAGAAAGTCACGCGACGTTCGCGGACTACCGCGAATGGTGAAAGCAGTGAAGTGACTAGTCCAAGCGAGGTGCATCCCCTCGTCTCGGATCGTCACGTTTCAAACCCATGGGCAGAAGCTGATGCTAGTGCATCGCATGCACACAACCGCACTCACCATCGTCTCAGCTTCGATCCTGGTTCGGGCGTGATCATGCTACCCGAAGGTGACGACTGGCTCGATGATGATGGCGATGACGATGATTCGTCGGACGAGTACGGCAATGCGACACCGCCATTGGGGGATGCGGCGAGTAACACGTCAGGGGAAGATCTTGCCCATCCCCTGCCTTCTCCTGCGCCTACATCACCGAAGCGGCGTCACGCGACGTACTACCATCACCCCGAACGTCGTAGACCGACCATTCCCGGGGCGCTTCCTTCCTGATTCTAGACACTCGCCCTTTAGTTTGCTTTCTTCTCCCTCCTTTTTGCCTGGCATAGTGACACCGAGGAGCATGCTTGTATGGGGTTACGGCTTTTCATCTTCCATGACCTTTGATTGAGGAACACGCTTGACAGTGGATCGACTAGCCACGATTGTATGTCGAGCCAGCTAACTTTCTGAATTCGTGCTCTCCCCTCATTGCACGTTATGTGTCCCACTGCCCACGCTGTGCAGAGGGACTTGTGAATCACCGAAAAACTATTGGCATGTCAAGGAGTCGAGGGAGTACTAGGAGGCTAATCGCCACGACATCGGGTCGAGTCAACTCAGGATCAGAGTACATGGAGCGACGGCACGGATATGTTATCTCCTGCAAAACCGTGAGTATGACCAAACTTGAGAATCGGGGCGGCTGCTGGGATGCGAGACCATGCGACCTGGCCGTGTGCTCTTACTGTCAGCTGCCGTCACTCCGTCACTGCGTGTCTACCCCATTTGTCACTCATTGCCGTCGATCCCAGGCAATGGCGCAACTACCAGGCAGCCCAGAAGATCTCGGTCGCCAAACCACCCTTCCCTGGACACCAGGCGAAGACGGCGAGTCTCTCATCCAAGCCATCCAAGCCCTAGAAAGTTACAAGAAGAAAGATCCATCTAAAGGTACGTTTAACGACTCCGAATGCATTGCCCGTTTTGATGTCGGTGTCGGTGCGCGTGTGCGTACATGGGGCGACAGTGGTTGTACGTTTCAAGGCCGTGGGCAACGCTCCGATCATGAAACAGAACTTTTACAAGATCACGGCTGCGAACCGGTTTCAAGCGGTGATCCAGTTCTTGAGGAAGGAGTTGGGGTGGAAGGCAGGGGATCCGTTGGTACGGATTTTTATTACTTTTTGCTCCTATCATCTCTGGTGCTGATGCCACGCTGTTCCCCCTCCCTCTTCTGGTTATTGTTGCACGACAAAAGTTCACGTATATCAATTTGGCGTTCTCGCCTGCGCCAGACGACACGGTGTCGAACTTGTTCAAGGTTGGTGCATGACTCGGTCGATGGTGTTGTATTTGCTCGCTAAGACAAGGATGGATTTTCCGGGCAGTCTTTTGCGACGGACGGACACCTCATCGTGAACTATAGGTCCGTCTCCTTTCTTTTGGCACTGTCTCCAGTCTCACCTCTTGTACACGTCATGACGCATCCGACGGGTCTCACAGTACGACAGCAGCGTGGGGCTAATCGTGGCACATGTCCTGTCCATGACTCTTGCAAAATATCAACTGTTGCTCCGCCTTTTTCGCCCATACAGCCATGGGTGTGATAACTCGCTTTACGAGCCGTGAACGTACATGATGATATATGGTACTCGGTCTCAACCCCTTCCCTTACTGCAACTCGGGTCAGGTGTTCCGGAAAAAACAGAAGCTCATCAGCCTGCAACACCCTGCGAGCAGCACAATTAACTCCGAGTCCAGCTAGTCTACATCCTTTCCAAAGGTCGTATGCTTAACAGCCGCATTGCGGTTCCTAACACATCTCGTGCGCAAAGATACAGCCAGAGCCTCGCCCTAGCCTTGCCTAGATCAGGCTCGCCTTTCACCACGAGGATCTCCCAAGCACTCGAGATCGCATGTGCGAGACGAAATGCGAACGTGACTACGCCACTTGGTTCGTGTGTTTTGAGCGCCGTCTTAACGACATCTGGATACGATCCAAGCAAGATCGCAATGTCTCGGGCATGTCCAGACTCGACAAGCGATGATATATCAATTTGGGAGGGCGGCGGGAGGGGAAGGAGTTCCGGGTTTTTGCGTTCCATGGATGTCAGTCGGGCGTGAGCGTATTGTAAGTAGGGTCCAGTATCACCCTCGAAGGACAACATACGATCCCAGTTGAAGGTATAGTTGTTGATCCTGCCAAGGAAATGTCAGTCGGTCTGCATATTTGACTATCATTCAGAAGCATACCGCTTGGCAGCCATATCCTGAATCTTGATGCCAGTAATACCGACTTCCTGGCTCACGTACTCGGGATCCTCTATCGAATTATACTTTTCTTCGTTCCGTTTCATCTGCTCGTGCATCACGGACGCTGCTTCTTTGATAATTTGGTCTAAGAAAACCGCAGTGCCTCTCCGAGTGCTCATGCCGAGCACCATACCATAGTTGACATGTTCAAGACGATCAGCCCATGAGAAGTTCATTAGCTTCAGAACCTGGAAAAACTGAGCTAAATGTAGGTCTTGTTGAGACGCGACGACATAGATCATCTTGTCGAACTGGTACTTTTCCCATCGCTCGATCGCGCCAGCAATGTCCCGAGTGAGATAGATTGAGGTTCCGTCTAAGAAGCCTTGTGTCAGCTAGTTCTCTCACCGACAATTGATCGTCAAACCCACCTGCTTTTCGGAGGACGGCCTTTCCCAGCTTCCACTTCTCTAGATCGACAAGTTTGGCTCCATTGACGTCGCTTATCAGCCCAAGTTCATCGAGACGCTCGACTGCTGTATCCATCCACTTCTTTCCGACGTCACTCTCACCGACGTATCGATCAAAGGAGACATTCAACCGATCGTATTCTTCGACATACTTGGCGATGCTTAACTCTCGCCATTCCCGCCAGTGGGCAAGGACGCTCTCATCGCCGTCTTCCATTCGTTTGAACATTCGTGCAGCCTCTACTTTGACGGTGGGGTCTGTCTCAGCCTCCTTGTTCACTTTCAAGTAGACGTCGTATAAATGTTTGATCGCGTCCCTGGAGAGCTCCTCTTTGGAGCCATATTTTTCAAAACCAGATGCTATCATGCCGAACTGGTCGAACGCTGCGTGTCAGTGCCCCATTGTCGAAAGGGTGGAAATCGTCACCTGTGTACCCCAATCCCCAAGATAGTTGATTGATTCAACTTCCCAACCACACGCCTTGTACAAGTTCGACAGGAATGCACCGATGATGGTACTCCGAAGGTGTCCAACGTGGAATGATTTTGCGATATTGGGAGACGAGTACTCGATAACAAGCTTCTTCCTTGCCCCAATGGAGTTCGATCCGTATGACGGTTTTCCGGAGGGGCTATCATGCGTGAGGGTATGGATCTGATTAAGCACTTCGCGGATGAGACTAGCGTTGTTCAATTGGAAATGAAGGAACTGTTTATCGTGTGTTATCGATGCAATGAAGTCATCAGGCTGGAACTACGATTAAAAAAAAAACACTGTCAGTACGCTGTGTATCGGCTTGCAAGGGGGACGTGGTTGAAAACCCCTGGTTAGCGACAGAAGTAAACGTACATCCCCTAGGACCGCCCTTGCATGTTCCTCGGGCTTTCCGGGGAGTCGGAATCGGGGAAGGGCCACTGTGAAGTCGACACCCTTCTTTCCATAATCGACTCCCGAGTAGGCTTGTTCTATCGTGAGCTGGGGCAACCGATCGCATATGCGTTTTGCGATGGCGGTCCGGAAGGCATCTAAAATGCAAGCGGAGGGGTCCGTTCCGGGGACGTGCGGCAGAGAAGGGAGGGACGAGACCATGGTGCCAAGACGTCGGGCGTGCCAGCCAGTACTCCTTGCGGTGGTGGGGGAGCGGAAGAGTCTGAGTAGCCACGCCAGGGCTTCGGGGCAAATCGATCAGAGGATATAGGAAAAGGAAAATAACAGCGATGATAATAAATAAATATGTACTGAAATCCATCAACGTCACCGAACAGTCGGACCGCCATGTTGTCGCGCTCAAAGTCACAGACGCGACCGTTGAACGCGCCCCCGTCTTCCGCGCGCATGCGAATCGTCCATGATGTGCTCCCCGAACGCGACCGGGATGGCTCAATTCCGTCCAGCCTCAGTCTTCTCTCTGCTCGCAGACCCTCGTGGGCCCCACCACTTTATGACATTCCACAAGACAGCGTTTCTGCTAGCGTTGCATCCTATCGTGATGTCCCGACCCTCAATTTTCCCGCCTCAGCAAGCCAACGGTCCCAGCCCTCTACATCCCCGGAAGACGGTGGTAACTTCAGAAGGAGTTTACAGATCGATATGAAAGACCTTGTTGGAGATGCGGTTGGCAACGTTGGTCGCTTGGAACACCGACACTGTGGGTAGAGTTTGTCTAACCTAGACGTATAGATGAGTATTAGCCCCACGAGTCGTGATATCGTCCTCGCAACGTAAGCAGATGCAATTCCGTCGAGTCGAGTCGAGTCTTTCTTTCCTGACGATAAAGCCACCAGTCGGCGCGGACTGTTCATCATCGACCTCGAAGCTCCTCTCGAAGTCCCGCGGTTCCTCCCCCAAGGTGGCACCTGGGATGTAGCGGACGTTCAGTGGAACCCTCACCGAGCTCGCGCAGAGTACATTGTCTCTACCTCCTCAGAGAAGCTGTATGTTCTAGCTGTCTACATTGCTTGTTGCTTAACCGAATCCTAGTCTTATATGGAACTTGACGATGGTCGGAAAGAGTTCCATCGAACACATCTTGCATTCCCACTATCGTGCAATAACGGACATCAACTGGCATACATTTGAGCCAGACACAGTGTCTAGTGTTGGGATCGATTCATGGTTGTGGTCTTGGGACCTCCGAGAACCGCGCAAACCAGTGATGGGTAATGGCTAGCTGTCTTATGCTTGTGACTTGTTAACATCCCTCAGGACTTTGTGCCTTCAATTGTAAGAATCTCAATATGCGATTATCGCCCTCTTGACTAGGTTTCAGCCGGAGCCACGCAAGTCAAATGGAATCGCCGGGATCCGAATGTGCTTGCCTCTTCGCACATGGACGAGGTCCTTATTTGGGATCGTCGAGTTAGTCCATTATTCCTGCTCTCTTCCTACACTGACCATGAAAGTACAGAAAGGTTCACTCCCTACCGCTCGCATTCGTGCTCACAATGCCAAGATATACGGGATCGACTGGGCACACACCCGAGTGCATGATATCATCACATGCTCTCTAGACAAAACGATCAAAGTGTGGAACGTACAGGACGTTGCGGCTCCTGATTTTGCTCAATCCGAGTCTTTCTCTCGAAAGAGCTCGAAGCAATTAGCTCAGCCTCTGTCGATGATTACGACGCGTTATCCCGTATGGAGGGCACGCGACTTACCATTTGGAACAGGTATACTGAGTCTACCCCAGAGAGGCGAAACGGCCCTTGAAATGTGGGTGACCGGCAACGACATGATGCCAGTAGAGGTATTTGAGGGACACACAGACGCGGTGAAAGAATTTGTGTGGAGAAAGGGAGGCTTAGGTACGTATGCGTCCATCCTGCCTGAGCTAGCAGTGGTGACTCTTTGTGTTGCTTGAAGAAGGAGCGGGATACCAGTTGATCACATGGTCCAAAGATCGGACCTTGAGGTTCTGGCCCCTGGATTCAGACACTTTGGCGGCAAGTACATCTTCAGCACCTTTAAGTCTACAAGACTTATCATTTTCAATTCAGAAAACGGGATATAACCTCGGTTCTCCCGAAGTGCACGCCCAAACGCGCTTCTATACCGACTTTGGGGGATCACACAGGTCTTTCCGACATGCTCCGGGAGATTCAGACGCGGAACCAGCGCTATCTGCCCCGATTGGTTCGCGAAGCATATTAGCAGAGGTACGTGCCGGTCCTCCACCCACGCCTGGAGTAAAGAAACCTGCGAACCCCGTGCTACAACCTCACTACGGGAGTGCTGCGAGAGGAAAGGGGATATTGTTGTTCGATCCAGGGACATTCGCGGCACAGCATCAGATGCGCCTTCGTTATCCGCAAGTCATTGACGAGAATTTCCAAGCTCGCCTCCGAGATGACGCAGATGAGGACCAAAGCCAAGCTTCTAGCCACCTACAACTAGACAAACGAACTGTCCCAATCCCAAGCACAACAATGACGATGTCAAGGGGTCATGCAGGCGGTGGGAAGGGTAACAGGGTGGGTATGGATGCATTTACGTGGTTGGCGAGTGTTCGGGTCGGGGAAAAGAGGGATGAGAGTTCCGGTAGGGATAGTGGTGTGAGTAGTGGGTCAAGATCGAGGGCTTCCCATGCAGACAGCGAGGTAGCGATGAGTCAGGGGCACCAGAAGAGAAGTGAGAGTCGACTCAGGGAAGGAAAAGAGGTCGAGGGAGCTCAAAGTTTGCCTGACGAGTAAGAGCTATTGCGATACGTAAATCGGCGCTGACATCGGTACCAGAATCACGTCGGTACTCACGAAGCTTTCTACTTCCAAGATCCGACTTGAAAAAGTAAGCTTTTTAGTATCTTCCCCCCTCTTTCTCACTTTTGTTAGCACGATCTTACCAAAAAGCGTACTTGTACATTGGGCTTGCACGGTCCCTGGGGAGAGTCTTCGTCTGTCTTCATTCGCATCTCCCTCCGATTTCCTAAAAGTTATCCCCACGCTCCCCATCCTGAAGGCACACCTGAAATCGACCTCGAGCGCAGTCCATTGATATCGATGCAGAACCGAGCTTTCATGCTTCGGCGCCTCAAGACTATTAGAGAGCGTCGTCGGCCGTGTCTTGAGGCATGCCTTAGATTCTTGTTGTTTGGGGATGAAAACGAACAGGTGGGCATTCCGGTGGACATGAGGTCGGAGTCATCTTCGGAAGAGGACGAAGGCCTGGCCACCAGAAGGTCTAGGGACTTTACTGTCTCGCTATTGAGAAACAACAAGAATCTGGCGGAGCCAAGGACCTCACAAGCTGTTTTCGGTCCAAACGGTAAGACCTTCGTTTTCACCCCGTATAATGAGTACTCACGGACCGCCTCCCGAACAGAGGAACTGATTTGTTTCTTCAGAGCCGTACCTCGAATAGTTCGTCCACATCAAATCAATGGTGGGAATGAACTTTCGAGCCCTGCAGCCACTGGTTCGCGTTCACCAAACTCCTCGGCGTTATCCCAGTCCCCTGCATTACTCTCTGATGCCGTCCGCCGTCTTGGACTGGCTGCTATAGATCAACGTTCAGACATGGATTCTCGACGACCGGGGGACGGCGAACATACGCTGCGCATCATGACTAACCTACTCACCTTCTCCCAACAAAGAGCGCAGTGGGACATTGCTATTAGGACGAAGGATAACACTGTTACAAACGACCAGAGTAGCAACGTTTCCATGATTCCCACCCGACGGAGTACTGTGTTCATCAGGCGGTCAACTGACATTTCTCTTGCACAGCGAAAGGTCGCCGCGGTGTATATCTTCCAAGCAGGTACCCTGGGGGATTTATGTCAGTTCAATGCGAGCGTCGCTAGGGAACATGGACAGTTTGCGCACGAAAGAATGTTTAGAACGCTCCAGAGCTTGTTCCCTGCTCATGCAGCAACAGAAAATATATTTGGAGTAGTTGCTCACCGAATTGTTGGTGAAATGTTGGTACGTTCCGGATCTCGAGAAGGATGTGGTTCATTAGGTTGCATAGGCACAGAAAGTTTTGTGAGACTCGTGATGTACAGATGCTCGCCATGCTGGCTGTGGTGCTTCTCAAAGCCTACAATTTATCAAAGAAACAATGTGAGTACGTTTTACTGTCGGTTGCAATCCGGTGTCCAATCTCCGGGATTCAGTTGCTGTTCACTCGCCATCCACTCGGGAGGTTTCTCCTACTATCTCGAAGGGCGAGTTTGACTACTTTAGCCTATCTAAATCCAAGGATCCCCGAGCAGCCGTACTGTCTCCTGCATGGCCACGACTTCCTCCTGCGTCCTCCCCGACAACCACCAATTACGCCACCGGGTCTTCACTCTCTACATCTAATTCCTCCCGAGGGTCATGGTCAAGTTTATTTAATACTGGAAGCGTCCGTCAATTCATGTCAGGTGTTCATGATTCCATTTCAACACCACTTGACACCCTACCTGGTAAAACCGCCGTTCCTATTCCTCAGCGGGACGCTATTCTTCGTCTACCAAACATCGATTCATCGCGACACTTGCGCAAGAGAGACCGGACATCGACCGTATCACCCGTATCCAAGTCCTGGTCTGAAACACAGACGGCTTCACCACTCAGTCGACAATCATTCACGTCAGTGAGTCATGGTAGATACCAAGAGCGTTCACAAGCTGCCAATGCGAAGCAACCCATACACGAGAAGAAGCTGATCGTCCTCGAGGGGGAAGCTCAGCAGCACGCCCAAGGGTATGGTCCCATCCTCCATAAGATTTCTGCAAGGTCACTGAACTTACCAACAGAGTGAGGCTAGCCCCTGAACTACTCTCACAGTTGGCATGCCATATACTCGCTTATGCAGACATGCTATTCAGTTGGCAATTGTTGAACAAGCGGCTCGAGCTATTGAACGCGGTCAAGACATCGTCTTTCATCAGGACTCCGCCCCAGAATCTGGATATGAGATTTGGTGCCCGTTAATTCTCAGACTCTCGGGCAATCAATGCTAACACCTACGCAGATATTCAACCAGCATGTGCACACTGTGGTCATGGCAGATCATCCGATGATGATGCTTGTTCAACGTGCGGTAACCACCAGAAAAACCCACGCTGTTCGGTATGCAGACTTCCGGTGAAAGGCAAGTTTTCACTGCAACGCCTCCAACTGAAGACACTCTCAGAATTTATTTTTAGGCCTTGCACAGAGCTGTGGTCAATGTTTGCATATAACGCACATCAAGTGCTGGCGTGATCAACTGTCCGATACCTGCGGGACAGGGTGCGGGTGTCGGTGTAGTGGCAGAATTGAAGAATAATCTGTTCATGAATGTCGATGTAACGCTAGCCGTCAGCGGCGACTAGTGCATTATGGAGATAATATGCAGGATAACGACTTGAACAGCAGGCGACACTACCTAAAGCTATACCCTCACCAAAATGGTCATATACACCACTTGTATAACCGCCTCGAAGAAGAGAAAGGTGATGCGACGCTTTCGTTGGGCGTGGGACACTGTGATGGGTGTTGTAGTACTCGACAAGTCAGGTAGAACGACTGAGCGAAGGGAGCGGAGCTGATCGCAACTAGTCAGGTCACCGAGACATGGAAGCAAAAAAGATTCACCAAAAAGAATGCATTCGCAGCAAATGCATAGAGGAATACTATGGAGTATATGGTCATGCCTGGGTTTATCAATCCCGTGAGCAGTGTTAGAATAACACTATCAATTATGAGCATGTAAATATAGGAAGTAGGTGGATACCTACCCAACGAACTTATACCCTCCGTACGCGATAAGATCTATACCTTGACCTGGGCCTTGGACATTAAGCAAGTAGCATCCGCCTTTTACGAAAAGGAAGTCGAGTAAGACTACAACGAGGGCACGGGATGCAGATGCGCCGAGAATTTGGGGGTGAAAGCGATCCTGGAGGCCCGTTTGGAGAGCCGCAACGAGGATATAGGTGACGAGAGCCATGGCTATGAAAACGAATGAGAAGTACGAAGCACGAGGAGAAAGGAGAAATACCTGGAATATACAAGTCTGGACAATTTATGTCATCTCTTGGGGATTGCCACTCGGTCTGGCCTGTCTCAAGTCGACGTACTTTTCGTGACCAAGGTCTATGCCTCCAAGGAAACACGACGAGCTGCAGTTTTTTCATAACATATGAATTTGAAACATTAAAGTGATGTTTTAGGAGGGTAAGAGGGATTAATCCACCGAACTGCGGGGCCATCAGCGCGCTACTGAGAGGGGAAGAAGCTGACTGACGTTCTTCTGCACATATTCCTGTCCGGCAGCCACTGCACTCTGACCGAGCTGCATGCCGAATTGTGCGGTCGTATCGTCCATACCCCATGCGGCGAAGTCTGGGAGATGGTGCGGGCCGGGCTGCTGGTATCGCTGGTAGCCCTGGGGAGATGCGGGCCCAGGTGTCGATGGGGGTTCCGGGATGAACGCAGGGTGAGTAGGGACGGGATGTTGGAGGGGTGGGGGAGAGCGGGAGTAGTAGTTGGTCATTGTACACCTGTCCTCTGTGTGGAACGTGGAAGACGATGGGGAGGGTATTGTCCGCGACAAGCTCGGTGAGTAAGCTCGATGAGTATTCCTTGGGATGTGCGGGACACTGAGGAAGTGATCCAAACACATCCAAATATCGACCAGAGTGTCGCATAAAAAAGACATGGTTCCTCTCCCACTGTCCGGTCGTTCATCCTTTTGCTCCCTGACGTCGCGTGGTTCATTCTGCACGCGTCGCCATGTCTTTCTCTCCAGTGCGTGTCACTACCACACGTGCCATCAAAAATGCACCTCTCGTTGGTCTCGCTGAGGGCAACGGCTACTTCTCAAATGTGCACCTTGCTATACTCGTCCTTGGCGTTCCTTACATCTTGAAGCGTGTCACTCCCATTGTCAATCGTGGTGGACTCAGGACCTATATCTTCCTTGTTGCTATCTTCGGTATTCCCATTACCATCGCGTACTGGACACTTTCTTCCACGTACGGAAAACGCAAGAACCAAAAGGTCATTCTACCTTCAAAAGAGATTGAGGAATATATCACTGTCAAAGACCCGGAGCTCAAGGCGCTTTATCACGGCAAAGAAAAAATCCCTATGCAGGTGTTCCACGACGCGTATTTCGAGGGAAAGATTGATTTTAATGGTGTGTCTTACCATCTAGTTTCTCATGATCATTCACTCATCTTCTGCAGGCGACGTGCTTGACACCATGGAACAGCGGCATGACTGGGCAAAGATGGTCTTCACACCGGAGCTCTTCAAATATGTCTTCATGAACCTCTTGCCTGAAGTCATCGTCCACTCTCAGAGCCAAGATGAAGAACAAGTCCGTGATCACTACGACAGAGGTGACGACTTCTATGAATGGTTTGTCCATTCACGATAACCTTTTTATCTATTCATCGAGCCGTGCCAATTAGGTTCCTCGGGCCTCGCATGGTCTATACTTCTGGTGTCGTTACCAATCTGGAGGAAACTGAGACTCTTGAGCAACTTCAGGATAATAAGCTTGCTCTTGTTTGTTCCAAGCTCAATCTTCAACCTGATGACCGTCTGCTCGACGTTGGGTGTGGCTGGGGTACGTTGGCCGCATTTGCCGCGAAGAACTATGGATGCGATGTCACTGGTGTCACCCTTGGAAAGAACCAGACCAAATTCGGTAACGAGCGGATCAAGAAGAATAGCATTACTCCCGACCAGGCAAGAATTTTGTGCATGGACTATCGCGAAATTCCTGGCGGGCCTGGTCATTTCACCAAGATTGTTAGCTTGGAAATGGCTGAACATGTAGGAATCAGGCGCTATGGTGCTTTCATGAGGCAGATGTATGAATTACTGGAAGATGACGGTATCTTCGTCCTCCAAGTTGCTGGTATTCGTCCTTCGTGGCAGTATGAGGACCTCATCTGGTGAGTGCTTAAATGATCCCAATAGACGAGACGAAACTTCATCCGTTCTCTAGGGGTCTTTTCATGAACAAGTACATTTTCCCCGGTGCTGATGCCTCCTGTTCCCTTGGTTGGGTAATCACTCAAGTTGAGGCTGCTGGTTTCGAAGTGAAGAACATTGATGTCCTCGGTGTTCATTATTCGGCCACTATCTGGAGATGGTACCTCAACTGGGTGAGCAACAAGGACAAGGTTATTAAGAAATATGGCGAACGGTCAGTTATTCCGTTATCCTGGCTGTACAAAGTGGTGCTAATATTTTCATTCACAGGTGGTACCGTATTTGGGTATTCTTCCTTGCCTATTCAACTATTATATCGCGTCAAGGATCCGCTTCCGTCTTCCAGCTGACTTTGCACAAGAACCTTAACGCATATCATCGTATCAACGGAGTACCCTCGCATGCTTCGATCCACAACAAACAACGCGATGGCAGAGAGTGGGTGTCTATCGAGTAGAACTGTTTACTGTGACATGCTTAGGAGGTGCACGACGGATACTATGGGCAACAGATGAAATACCCTGCATTGTCTTATACCTTCATCTGCTCGATCTTAGTTATGCCTGTCACAGACCATCTAGTTGGTTTGAACTTCTAATGGCTTACAGTGAAATTGAGCTCTACATTGAGATGGTTATTTTAGTTAAAAGAAAAATTTATCTTCCATAGTTTTTAAGGTTCAATTAAAAATATTAAATTATTCAAGGGTAGAGAAAGAAGGGTTGGGGAAAGTGATAGAGGTCAAGACTTGCTTTGAATATACACTGAACAACAAAACTGTGTAACATTTTGATTGTTGAACTAATAACATGTGCAGCTTTGATGCTATAGTGACTTCAAAAACTGGCCCAATATTTGGCTCTAATGGAGAGTTTGAAGTGTCCTGCACTATTATGTGAGAATCTTGCTTAGTGTTGGTGGAATGAAATATAGTAGGGATCATTGGCTACCAAATGGTCCTTGATCTGAACCAGAGGTGGTAAAGATATGATTATTTTAAAATAAAGACCTTATTGGGCCAGTTGGGCCAGTTTAGTACTTTTGATTTAAAAGATATTATTAGTATTTGATATTGTTATGAAGTGACACTTCAGCACCAGTTCTAGTCATGTGATCTCATGTGATTGTGCACAAGGAACCCCTTATATGGAATCCTGGTCTATGATTTATTTCCTTCTTAGAGTTTATGTTAAACTCCAGCATAAACTATGAAAAGCTTATACTCTTTTTGTTATGCCAGTATAATCTGGGCTTAAACTCCAGAGGTTTCCAGAAGGTTCAGAGATCTCTGGTGAAGAGTTGAGATGGATTGTGCTGGTTAGAAAGAACTCAGCTTTACCTTATGTGATTTGCTCTTGCACTTTATAGTGTTTTAATTTTCAAAGGGATTAGTCAAGAAGGAAAGGATGTTCTTAACACTTGACATGGGGGAACTAGGCAAGATGCAGAGAGTCAAGCCTAGTTAGGGGAATGGGACCTTATGATTCCTTTAAGGATATTATTTAGCCCCAGAGATTCTCCAGATATCATATCCTGTACCTTTGATTTAATTTCAATCCAGCTTATACCTGATACTATGATGATTACCTATGCTCTACTGCTTACATAAGCTAATAGCTACATCGGACCACTAGTTACATTAGGATACTTAGTGACTACAAGTATCCTGCAGTTTTACACTAACTCCCTTTCATGTAACTCTGGCCCTCTATCATCACTCCATTCTACTCCAGCAACACTTGCAAATCTTCTGCCTTGCCATCAGTACAAGCATCTTGGCCCTCTGTTCCTATTCCACTCTTATTCTGACTTTAGTTTTGCTTCTTGACTTATGATTTCTACTTATCATAGTCCTTGCTCCAGCTTCTCTGAAGCTACTCTGCTTTAACTCCACTTTTTCTTGACATTAGTTCTTATCTTTTGTTTTGTTTCAGCTTTGTATTCAACTACTATGTTATGATGATACCTGTTGTCAGTTACTCTTAAACACCTCCAATTTCATCTCCATTTGTCTCCAGAAGATGATATTTCATGCTTTATTCTCCTAATAACTCCTGATATATCTCCATTCATATCCAGGTTGCATTAACACCTGCCTTTGCTTCTAAGATAACTTCCTTTGCATCTCTGTTCCATCTTTAGATAATCTGCTCCTTTAAAGTATAAGTATAGTAGTTCTGTATCTGTTATCTTAGTATGAATATCAACAGAAACACTCCATGTTCCTGTCTGTTCACCCTCACTCTGATTAAGCCCTTGGGCTTACTCCAACCCTCCAGGTTACTCCAGAGTTTTCAGCATTAAAGTTATTATGGCTTAAATATTGACTTGGGATAAGTGACAACTTTATTGTTGTTACTACCCCTATCTGACCTGAGTTTCCCAACTCATTCCAATCCTCTGGCCCTGCTGGAGATCATGACAAGCCTATTGGCTACCTTACATAAGTCTTGATGACTCTGCTTCTTAAGACTGGACTTGATACTTTTTATCTTGTCTGTCTCTCTTGTTAAGCCCTGAGCAAGCTTTTCTTCACTATCTTCAGCCTGCCACAAATTGGGACACCAAGGCTATGCAAGGGCACACCATATAAGATGAAGCCAAGTCCTGTTTGATAAAGAATCTGCTACTTGACTACTTGACCATTTTTAGAAATCTCCAGAATTATCTGGAGACCTTCAGAGCTTGTATCACCTTCCAGTGAACTCTAACCTAGCAGGAGTAGTAGTAGCAGTTAATTCTTTTTCTGATGTTTTTTGAGTTTTGACACTGGAGTACTCTGGAGGATTAAAGGGTAAGCTGGATAGCTCAACTAGAGTAAGAACAATGACAAGACAAGGGTATTATGTTGATATTCATACTAAGGTACAAGATACAGGACTACAGGACTTATATCTCAGAAAGGCAGAACTATTTAAGAGTATAGTAAAGTAAAGCAGGTGCAAATTCAAAAGTGAAGCAGATGTCTAAGTATCTAAGAACAAATAAAGATGTTAGAAAAGACAATGTTTAATCATGTTAGACTGAAACTGAATATTGACAGGAAGAAGTAAGGAAAAACAAGGAACAGGAATAGAAACAGAAATAGTAACAGTAACTAAGCATAAGACTAGGTATAGAGTTATAACAGAGTGGTCCAGAGAAGGTGAAGTGAAACTAAGGTAGTACTTAACTGGAAACAGAGATAGAATTTAGAAACAGAATAGGGCAGAGTAGAAGCAGAGGGCTGGGGGAGTATATCCTGATGGAAAGGTGAAAAGTATACACAATGGAATGGAATGGTAACAGAGGACTAGAGTTACCTGGAAAGATATTAAGAGGTCCAACTTTAATCCTGAAGGCAAAGCCTTAAGGGGTGCCCATACAAGAAACCAGACTAAGAAAAAGAGTAACAGCAACAAGTAAACAAGAAAACAAGGAGACAAGTGCTTTAGACTGGAAAACCCAGTTTAAACCTTTGCTCTTATATATTACTAAGTACCTGTGCATGAACCAGGCCATGAGGCCAACATGAGATAAAAGGTGCTAGCCAAACTAAAGATAATCTGAGTAAGGTAAGATAAGGAAATAGGGGCTAAAAGTAGTATAAGTAAAGTAAGTTTATAATACTACCCTTATTTTAGGGTAAGTTCTCTGAATAAACTAATGCACCAATTGATAAAGGGAATAAACTGGGTATAAAGTGACCTAAAAATTGAGAAATCTGGCTTGAAAGGATAAAGAAAAGATATTAATTCATAGATAAATGCAAAAGAGAGAAAAAAAAAGAAATGAAATGAAAAACTTGCACTGCTTGTAAGCCACTTATTCTCTCTTTATTCATTCTCATGGTACAGTAGTTCTTCTGTTGCACTCCATGATTCCCTTATTATCCACATTATTCACCCTTATTCTAGATCATGTTGTTCTGATGTGATACTTAACATGGCATAGATGCAGACAAGCAGAAAAAAATTTGTCAGTTTTGCTAAGGCACAGATGTTAGATGTGGACAGGAGGAAGTGGCAGCAGGTTGTGAAGCAGGGTGCAGGTGGGACATGAAGAGTAAGGAAGGGGCAGTGAAGGAGAAGGGGTTTTGACTTATATGGCAGTGAAATAACAAAAGGGCAGGGTAGCAAGGGAAAATGGAAAGGAGATGGCAGTGAGAGAGATGGGGGTCTGGACTCATATAATGATGGGGATGTGGGGTCTTAAGAGTAGATGGTAGCCAGTGGAAGCTTATAGTGGTGGCATAAAGTTAATGGAGGGACTTATTAGACTCAGAAAACTCATAAGGGGTGGGAAAAAGCTGGTAATAGCATACCATAATCTTTTATACTTGTCTCAATTTGCATATTAACTTGTAAGGGGGCAGAGTATCAGTGGAAACAGCCAGGATGGTGGTCTTATTATGGTAAAGGAAAAGGGGACAGTGGTAAAAGGGAATGGTGGAATATGGTGGTAAGGTAAATGGGTTTGCTTGTGAGGATAATGTCAGTGTGAGGGGAAAATGAACTCATTAGACTTGAAAAGGCTTGTATAAGGAGGGATGAG
The DNA here is from genome assembly GCA_038089275.1 of Pulveroboletus cf. rosaemariae. Taxonomy (NCBI): domain Eukaryota; kingdom Fungi; phylum Basidiomycota; class Agaricomycetes; order Boletales; family Boletaceae; genus Pulveroboletus; species Pulveroboletus cf. rosaemariae. The sequence continues at coordinate 15,310 of JBBPKN010000187.1, read as the reverse complement.
GCTAGTGGTCACATGTCATAGCCTTTCTATACTCTTGAAACCTTATATGTGAACTTATAAGGGGGCAGATATTAGCAGACATGATGGGATATGTTTTCATTCATAGTCACAGTGATTCTTGGTGTTGCCAGCTCTGCACATGCTTCTTAGTGTGGCTGAAGGACTGGGGACAGGGTGGGGATGGGTAGAGTAGCATTGAAAGGGATGGGGAATGCAGGGGCTTGTAAGTGACAACATAAGGATGGAAGACTCATAACAGTGGGGAAAGGGAAAGGAGACTTGTAAGACTCAGAGAATGCTCATATAGGATGGAATGAATCTGATAGCTATGCACCATGTCCTTTTATACTCTCAAAACTCACATGTATTCATTTAGGATGGGGAGTCCTTGGTTTCTGTGTGTGGCACAATACAAGGCATTCACAGGGATGTGTTAGATGCTAGAAGGTGATTACTGGTGATGTCAGAATACATGGGTGAGGGGACTGGCAAGAAAATGGACTCAGGACAATTGTATGAACACTGACAAACACTTTGAAGGCTAAATGGCTGAATTCATAACCCTGAATCAAAAGATAACAACCCCTATTCTAAGAGGGTGCACCAGAAGACTCAGGAAACTGGCTGTAGGATACTCAATGAGGTATGACCCTTGTTCCAGCCTTGAGCAACTCTGAACAATAATAACTGGACACTTAATAGCATAACCCTCATTTTGTTGACAACAACTTGGAAAAGGCAGTTTATAGACCTGCTGAGGTCTCTCTGAATTTGATGGTTATGTAAACTCCAACAAACAGCTTGTGATAATTGTGAGGACACTAACAAACTCTTTGAAGCACCTTTATCAGATCTTGACTTAAATAGACAACTGTGGCAAACTTGAAAAGGAAAACTCAGAAGGGAAACTTGTAAGGGGGGGAGATCAAGCAGCTCAGGGTAAGACATGTCAAGATTCAAAAACCTGTAAGGGAAACTTCAAAGAAAGACTTGCAACTACTCAGTTTACCTGTTTGGACATAAGCTGGTTCAGTTTCTTGAATATATGGCTTGGTTGTTGTGACATAAGCTGGTCTGCAGTGATTCTGAGGACACCAACAAACTATGAGGGTTTCATAGGATAATCCACAACACTGAAACAGTTTAATGACATGTTTTGGTTAAATCTAGTTTTAGAACTTTTTAGTTCATTATGGCCATCCAGCCTAATGATACTTCTTCAGCAAAATGTGTGATACTGATTTTTGATGGCAGTGAAGCCTGAAAATCTTCTTTGACATCTGCTAACTTGCTTGTCCAGTTTTGATGATGGAGATCTAACAACTCTGGCAAAGGGTGGTAAAAGTTGAAAAGTGGCAATTGAGGAGCATGGCTAAGGGAGCACAAAGCTCAGGCCTGCTAGATCTGACCCAGAATAGAAAAAACTCATAAATGAGGACTGAGGAGCATGACCAAGGGAGCATAAAGCTCAAGCCAGCTAAGTCTGTAAAAATAAAAAGCTCAAAATAAAAACTTGCAGATTTGTTCCAGGAGATCCCTAAACTTCTACTCAGTTTACCTGGACATGAGCTGGTCCAACTTCCTCAACTGTGGCAGTTTTTGGACCTGCTTAGATCCTGAAGTGTCTTAAGACTCTTTTCCAGCTTGGTTTTAGGAATGTGAGCTGGTTTCACAGGAATCTTCTGCCTAACTTGGGTGACAACTAAGGGAGACTGAGGTGATGATGAGTGCTGACTAATGAAGGTAGGAAGATAACTACTAAGGCAACAGTTATAGTAACAAACAGCACTGCTCAAGTAAATAGTTTAAAGCAAGTGTTAAGAGATCCAATTCTAATTCCAAAGACAAAGCCTTAAGGGATGCCCACACAAGAGACCAGACTAAAAAGAAGAGTGATAGCAACAAGTGAACAAGGAAATAAGGAAACAAGTGCTTTAGACTGGGAAATCCAGTCTAAGCCTTTGCTCTTATATATTACTAAGTATCTGTGCATGGACCAGGCCATGAGGCCAACATGAAATAAAAGGTGCCAGCCAAACTAAAGGTAATCTGAATAAGGTAAGATAAGGAAATAGGGGCTAAAAGTGGTGTAAGTAAAGTAAGTTCATAACAAAAGGAGTCAAAGGGCTAGATTGGCTTACTGGGTATAAGGACCAGTTATAAGCTGTGTCAGAATTGGGTTGGAGGTACAGGATATAACAGTTTATCCTTGCAGTGATTACATGACAGGTTATTTAACAAGGATTATCCCAGGATCTTTCCTGGTTATGCCCTAGATCTTATTTTCATGGATCTTCTTAGATCTGGATCTGGATCTGAGATGCATCTGTGGCAGATCTCTAGATTGGATTTTATCTATGGCAGAGATCCCTGTCTGCATGATGTAGTTATATTCAATTCTGCACCTTTATTCTATTAATGTCTGCTTATTCTCATGGCTTACTGTGTTGATTATGGTACAATCTCCATATACTATAGCTCTCCATTTCAATATGATAGCATCAATCCCTTGTTGCCTACCTAACATATTAGCATATGACAGCTCTGCTTCTTCTTAATACTGTATTTCATTTCCCACTGCATCTTCAGTCATTTCTCCATTTTGACTGAGATATGCATGAGCTTACTATAATACTGTAGTACCATTCACTAACATATATCTAGTTCTTAGTTCTATTAGGTTATGAGCTCTGTGGCCTAACACAAAACAAAGGAATTTATCAAATACTTACTTTGCACTTAAGCCTCATTCTCCTGTACTATTATGTCTGGTCAAGCCAATGCTCCACAATCAGTACCCATTCCCACATTCTGGGATATGTCATCTAATTCCAGCCATTTCTTTCCATGTGTTGAAAAAAACTGTCTTTCAGATAAGACTGGCTACTTTGTATGGGTACACCATATAAAAAAGGCACTTGGGTTTTGTGGCCTACTGGAGATCATAAATGGTACCATAACTCAGCCCTCTAATCCAGCACAATGACAGGTTTGGTGCAAGATGGATAATACTGCATGGGCATCAATTACTGGATGCATTAAGACAGATCTTATAGTTAAAATTGCTTATTTGAATACTGCAAATGAAGCCTGGGAGCTTCTTGCTGCTGAATTCAGCCAGGTCAGAACTGGATCCATTATCTACTGATTCCACTGTCTTACCCATCACATGCCAAGTGGTGGTGATATCTCAGCACATATCAATGAGTACCAAGAGGCTATATAATATCTTGCTAATGCCAACTTCATTTTCCAGGAATGGCTTGCTGCTGTTATCCTACTATCCACTCTATCATCTGATCCCAGGAATTCTGACTCCTGGGACTACTTCATTAAGGGTGTGCATTTTGACAAAGCAACAACTACCTTCTCCAGCACTATTTCTGAGATTCTCAAGAAAAAATGATATTAGAAGGCTGCCACTGTTGTCTTCACTAGTGGAACCACTGAAAGTGCTCTTGCAGCATTAGAGCACACTGCTTATGCTACAGGACTCAAATTCTGCATGAACTGTTAGTGTACCAGGAACAATAAGGATATGTGCTATGCAAAAAATGGTGCCATGGAGGAAAAAGGCCCCAAGGAATGACCACAAAGCAAGAAGAAGGAAAAATCCCAGGTTGCTGAAGAAGACACAGACAAGGATGAAGTATCCAACTTTGTGCTTGAGAAGTGCCTAATAGTCAATGATGTTCCCCATGCTCATCTGTCCTCTAACATTCTTGCTCAGTTGGCTTCTGCTTCCCATATCTCCAGTAACTCTGTTTCCTGTGCACACCACCCATACCACCCCTATTATTAACTCTGGTGCATTAACTCATATCCTTGCAGATTGTGCCCCCTTCACCTCCTACTCTGTGTCATCTGGTGGCAGCATTAGTGGCTTTGGAAATGGTTAATCAGTCATTTCTGGTCATGATGAGGCTTAGGTCCTTGCCAGTCAACCTTCTGGAACAACTCATCTTACTTTACACAATGTATGTCATGTCCCTGCATTCTCTACCTCCATTATATCAGTCTCCTGCCTTGATAATGCTGACTGCTATACTCTTTTTGGAGCAGGTCACTGCATCTATTTCAAATTGAAGGATGGTGGGCATTTTCTCCATGACATGCTTGCCAAATCTGCCAAATCTATTTTTACTGTCATCTGCCATGCCAACTGCCTCTATTATCTTAATGTGCCTAGATTCTCATCTAATGTTGTTTATCCTGCTATCATACCTTCTTCCAAATTCAAGCATTGGCACTGTCATCTAGGTTATTTGAACTATCCCACTGTGTGCTCTCTTATCCAGCAGAGACTTGTGACTGGTGTGATCTTCACTAACTCTTAATTGAACCATGTCCTGCCTATCTGCCAGCCTTGTGCTATGGGCAAGATCACATAAGCATCTTTTCCCTCTTTTGAGCATGGTTGCACTCACCAGTTCCTTGCCCTTATTTACTCCAACCTCTGGGGACCTTCCCCTGTTCAGAGTGCTTCTGGGACATGGTATATGATGACCCTTACTGATGACTACATCCACTAAGTATGGGTTCTCTTTCTTAAGCACAAAAGTGATGCTTTTTCTGCCTTTAAATCCTGGAAATCCAAGATTAAGAACTTAAGTGAGATTTCCCTTCAGATGTTTTGGACAGACAATGGGGATGAGTTCCTCAACCATGCTTGGATTTTCTTCATGTATTAGGAGGGTATTTATTGGAAATTCACCACTCTTCACACACCTGAACAGAATAGTGTTTCTGAGCAGCTGAATTGTACCCTTATTGACCATGTCCACACTGTCCTCATTGACACTGGCCTTCCCCTCTCCTTATGGGCTGAAGCTGCCAATTATGTCATCTACACCAAAAACTGACATCTGTTAAAAACTGTGATGTTCTCTAGAGGTACTCCAGATAACTCTGGAGTGGACAGGGCTTGGCTTTACCTTATGTGGTGTGCCCTTATGCTAGTACTAGGTGCTCTGATTTATGAAGGGGTCAGAAGTTGTTGGAGGTCTGGGATAAGCTGTAGGGCTTTTCCACTAAGAGATACAACATCAAGTTGTAAGGTAAGTTGTGAGACTTAGTGTAGAATATGACATCAAGTTGTGAAACAAGAGGGGGTCAAGAATGATTGTACATCATGTTATGGTCAATATTCAAACTAAGATACAAGATACAGAACTACTGTACTTATACCTTGAAAAAGCAGATTATCTAAGGAAGAAATGGAGATATGAAAGAAGTTGTCTCATAAGTAAAGTAGATGCCAATGCATCCTGAATATGAATGGAGATGTCAGAGAAGACAATGTTGAGTAATGTCAAACTGAAACTAAATGATGACAGAAAGAGGCAAGAAAGAAAGAAACAGGAACAAGAAGTAAGATCAGAGGAATTATGGAGTTGTATTGGAATAATACAGAGTTAACATAGGTAAAGTTGTAATCAACATTAGGTAGAAAGGGATGGAGGTAAAGGAAATTAGGAAATATGTAGTTTATAGCATGGAAGCAACTGGAGTTGCACTGAAGACATAGCAGAGTTGATCTGTTGGCATAGGATATAACAGCATCCCACTTGCTCTCTTGCTCACTTCACATTATTTGCACAGTGCTATGAGCATAAGCCTAATATTTTCCACCCTTATTATTTTGGCTGTGTTACTTATGTCCTTAATGATTCCCCTGCATGCTGGAAGCTTGATTCTAAGGGTATCCATGCCATTTTTGTTGGCTATTCAGTGACTCAGAAGAGCTGGCAGTTCTACTTGCCTGTCAAATATGCTATCCTTGTCTTCACCCATGCTGTCTTTGATGACTCTGCTAATAGTCATGACAGTTTCCCAGCTAAGAGGGGGCACCAATTCCAATTCCACTACCACTCACTCTACTCATCCCTATCTGACCCAGATGATGACAACCCCAGCTGACAACCTATAGCTTACCCCAATTCTCCTCCTGCTCCACCTGACTATGAAGAGCAACCTGTTATTTGCCATACTCTTCCTTCTGCTCTGCCTAACCATGTAGAGCAATCTCTGCCACCTCCTCAGACTCAATCTACTTGCACTGCTGCTATCAAGGCTCAACAGACAATCTCCACTATAGCATGGACCTTGCAACAGACTTCTGACCATGAATCCTCAGACTCCAGCCCATCTGCATCAGATACAGAGGATTATGGTGCCTCTATGTCTGATCCACCTAATGAATACATCAACATTGTATCTGGCAAAGATCACCACATATACTGTGAGGAAATGACCTCACTCAACCAAGCTGAATGGGAGCAGGCCATGCATAATGAGCTTGATGCAATCACACAACTTGGAATATATGAACTTGTTAAGCTCCCCACTGGCTGTGATACCATTGATACCAAATGGGTTTTCTGCATCAAATGCAATGCCTCTGGTCATATCCTATACTACAAAGCCCACTTTATTGCACACAGTTTTGCCCAAAAATCTAGTATTGATTTTGATGAGACTTTTGCTCCAGTCACCTGAATCAAGTCTATTCATCTGCTATGTACTATTGCTGCCACACTCAACTGGGAAATCCATGTCATTGATGTCAACTTAGCTTTTTTCAACAATGCCATGCCCCTGGATTAACCTGCCTATGTCAAACAGCCTCCTGGGTTTGTTGCCAAAGGTCTAGAGCACCACATTTGGCTCCTCCAGAAGGCACTCTATGATCTGTGCCAATCCAGTCACCTCTGGTATCAAAAGCTAAAGGCTATTCTCCTTGAACTTGGCTTTACCATTTGCACCTCCAACCCCTGTGTTTTCATCCATCAATGCAAATCTGGCATCTGTATCATTACCTCACACATTGATGACCTTGGCCTCTATGTTTCCTTGCCAGTCAAAATGGCCAGCCTCAAGCACAACTTTGGCTAGCATGTTTCCTTTAAGGACCAGGGGAAGATCCACCATCTTCTTGGAATTAAGGTTACTCACAATCACCACACCCACACTATCTTACTATTCCACTGCAGATATATTGATTCCATGCTCAAGAGTTATGGGCTTGAATCTGCAAATTCCATATCAATACCAGAGCAAGCAGGATTGTAATTATTACATGTGCACTCTTCATATACTGCTGATAAACTTGCTAATATGTGAAATATGCTGTATTAAAATGCAGTAGGTGCTCTCAATCACTGTGCTGTCATAACCCAGCCAGATATTGCACATGCAGTGCAACAGATCACACAGTTTGCAGCAAATCCTGGGCACATCCACTAAACAGCAGTTAAATGCATTTTCCAATATCTCAAAAGTATCCATGACTTTGTCTTGAATCTTGGCAGCCCTGCCACAATATAATCTCTTGCTCCCCATGCATTCTCTGATGCTGACCATGCTAGCTCACCAGATCATGCCCATTCCATCTCTGGCTACATACTCATGCTTGGTCATGGTATATTCTCTTGGTCTGCTAAGAAACAGACTATGACTGCACTATCCACAGCTAAAGCAGAATACTATTCTGCAGTACATGTTGGGCATGAAATTCTTTGAGTGTGTCACCTGCTAACTAAACTTGGTCTAGGGTCAGTGACTCCTACCTTCCTTTGTATTGACAACACCATGGCCATCTACATTCTTATAACCCCTAACAAGATGTTCTCTCACATCTGCCACATTCATGTCTTCTATTTCTGGCTTCATAATGAAATCAGGCACAAGAAACTTACTCCAGAGCATATTGCTTTCACAGACAATGTCACTGACATATTCACTAAAGGGTTGCCCACAGATGCACACTATTGCCTTGTTGGGTTACTTAGATTGGCCACACCAATGAACTTCAGCTAAGGGGGAGTGTTGATTATGGTATAATCTCCATACACTACAGCTCTTTATTTCACTATGATAGCATCAATCCCTTGTTGCCTACCCAACATATTAGCATATGACAGCTTCACTTCTCCTTAATACCATATCTCATTTCCCACTGCATCTTCAGTCATTTTTCCATTCTGACTAAGATATGCATGAGCTCACTATAATGCTATAGTACCATTCACTGACATATATCTAGTTCTTAGTTCCATTAGATACTAATGTCAGTTGTTTTTTCCATTCCAATTAAGTTCTTAGTTCCATTATACTGCAGATAATTAGTTATTTCCTTAGTTATGCTCTATGCCCAGTTTTCCCTTTAGTAAGAGTTTCCATACTGGTACATGTAGATTACCTGGTCTGTGTGCCAGTCCCTGGAATATATAAGGGCTAGAGTAGTAAGCTGGATTTCCCCAGCCTTGCTCACTTAAAGTCTAGTCTGCTTTTTCCAAGTAATTTCTTAAAACTCCATTAAAGCTTGAACAAGATTTATTCTTTTCTATCCTTGTATAGGCTCACTCTACTCACATCTTGCCTAGTTCCTGGCCACTAGTACAAAAGCCAGATAGCAGAATAGAAAGCACTCACCAAGATTAGAGTTAGAAAGGCAGCCATGTCAAGAAGGTATTTCACTTGAGCAAGACTAGTTACTTGGTTAGTGCTTAGGTCATCAGGCACAGTGCTTAGGTTTTGCATCCACAGCAGTCATCCTTCCCCTTAGAATATTCTTTGACAAAAAAGTCATTGCAGATCATTAAAGGTTTATTAAACAAGAAGTTCAACTGATGAAGAGTTACTGTTAAAAACTGTGACATACTTCAGGGGTACTCTGGATAACTCCAGAGTGGATGGGGCTTGGCTTCATCTTATGTGGTGCACCCTTATGCTAGTACTAGGTGCCTCAATTTATGAAAGGGTTGGAAGTTGTTAAAGATCTGGAATAAGCCATAGGGCTTTTTTATCAAGAGGTACAACATCAAGTCATGGAGCAAGAGGGGGTCGAGAATGATTGTAATGTCATTTTATGGTTGATATTCAAACTGAGGTATAAGATACAGAGCTATAGTACTTATATCTCAGAAAGACAGATTATTTAAGGAGAAAATGAAGATATAAAAGAAATTGTCTCATAAGTAAAGCAGATGCTAATGCATCCTGGATATGAATGGAGATGTCAGGGAAGACAATGTTGAGTAATGTCAAACTGAAACTAGATAATGACAGGAAAAGGTGAGGAAAAAAGGAACAGGAAGTAAGAATAGAGGAATTACAGAGTTGTATTGGAATAATACAGAGTTAATGTAGGTCAAGTTTTAATCAACATTAGATAGGAAGAGGCAGAGGTAATGGAAACCAGAAAATACATAGCTTAAAGCATGAGAGCAACTAGAGTTGTGCCAGAAATGGAGCAAAGTTAACTCATTGGCACAAAATATAATAGTTACCACCAATAGAATAAGATACAAGAACATAGGACATAGAAATATAGGAGTTCTCAGTGTTACAATGTTGATCTCTGAGATAACTCATGCTAACCCTAAATGGTGACAGTATGACCTTGAGGGGGTACATGTTATAAATATTTCAATGTACTCTGGGGATACTCTGGATAACTCTGGAGTGGATGGGGCTTGGCTTCACCTTATGTGGTGTGCCCTTATGCCAGTACTGAGTGCCCCAATTTACAGAGAGGTTGAAAACTATTGGAGGTTCAGAATTGGCCATAGGGCTTTTTTCCAACAAGAGGCACAATATCAAGCCATGGAATAAGTTGAGGGACTTTAGGGTAGGGTACAACATCAAGTCATGAGGCAGGAGGGGTCTGGGGGGAATTGTAACATCGTATTATGGTTAATATTCAAACTGAAGTACAAGATACTGAACTCCAGTACTTATACCTCAAGGAGACAGATTATCTAAGGAGGGAATGAAGATATGAAAGGAGTTGTCTCATAAGTGAAGCAGGTGCCAATGCATCCTGGATATGAATGGAGATGTCAGAGGAGACAATGTCAAATAATGTCAAACTGAAATTAAGTAATGACAGGGAGAAGTGTGGCACAAAGAAACAGAAACAGAAAGTAAGGTCAGAGAAACAATGGAGTTGTATTGGAATGGTACAGAGTTAGTATAGGTAAAGTTGTAATTAATCATTAGATAGGAGAAGATGGAGGTAAAGGGAACTAGGAAACATGCAGCTTAAAGCATAGAAGCAACCGGAGTTGCATCAGAGACATAGCGAAGTTGACCTGTTGGCACAGGATGTGACAGTATTCCCCTCTTAAGGCCTGAACCCCTGAAGGCTGTGAAGCATGTGCTCTTGATGAATAAGTGAGTGGAGCAGGCATCAGAGTTTAGCTGGCCAGAAAACCATAAAAGCAAGTACCACCCCAAAGACTTCCACACTAGTATTCCTCATCATATCTTCATTCACTGACATTCACATCTGGTCTGATGAGCACCTGGAGGAGTGTGTTGAAGACAAAAAGGAGCTTGGTGATGCAAAGTATGCTGAGTGGAAGTGGTGGGGAAAAGTAAGAAGAGAGGAGGAGGCTCAGAAGAAAGTGGAGGAGACTTGGAAAGCAGTGGCAGTAGTCTGGAAACAGGTGAGTATTGAAAATGGGATCAGGACCTAGCACTCTAACACTGGCTTAGGTGGAGAAACTTCACCAAGCCCAGAAAGTGGGGTCAAGTAATGGCAATGGCAAGAGGAGAGTGGAAGAGGAACCAGGGTGTCGGAGATGCAATGACCAGGAACTGGGGTGCCAGGTGGGCCCAGGCAAGTCAACATTATGCCTTGCCTGTATAGAGGCAAAGGTGAGGTGCATATGCTCTGGCCAGAAGAAGCTGGAGAGGAAGCAAAGACAGAAGGTGGGAGAGGAAGGGGTGCCCAATAGCAGGGCAGACTCAGAGGAGACAGAGGAGGGTCTTTGACAGGTGGCTGAGGGCTGTTGCCTAATGGGGGCATTAATAAGGGAGGTGGGCTGGAAGGTATGGCAAGAGGCCAAATGCAAGAACCAGCTGCTGGAGTGGCTGGTTGATGCATTGGGAACAGCATGGGTGGAGAAGACCAGAGAAGCTGGGAGTTCAGGGAGTGAGGACAGGAAGGTGGATGAGGTGGCAGTGGAGCTGTTGGAACTTTGTGTGGAGGTTGGCAAAATTTCCATGGTAAACAAGGAGATCAAAAAGACAATCTTAGAATAGGTAGAGGGTCTTGTGATTAGATCACTAGATCCACTACAGTTGGTTAATCATAAGATAGCCCAGGTTTGTCCAGGTAATGGAGATGAAACTCCTCAATGATCTCCGAAGCATGCCCTAATTTAGTGGCAAGGAGCCACAAGGTCTCCTCATTAGTATCCTCATAACCTAACCACTTAATCAAATATAGTAATTTGCAGTTCCTTTAGCTATGATCTATCTTTGAGTCTAGGATTTCAGAAATCTCAAACTTTGGTTCACTGTTGATCTTGACTGGGGGTGGAGGTGGTTGCACACAATCTGGGATCACATTGGGGACAAAGGGTTCAAGTTGAGAAACATGAAAGACTGGATGAATGGACTTCATGTTCTCTGGGAGATGGAGTGTGAAGGACAGTGAGCCTGCCTGAGCGATAATGGAATAAGGACCTAAGTTCTTTTTGGTGAGTTTCTTGGAAGGCCACATAGTCCTAAAGTACTTAGCCTTGATGAATACCTGGTTACCTACTTTAAAGTCCAGTGCTGGAGATCATCAGGCATCTGCAGGTCCTTGGTATCTGACTTGGGCAGCAGCTACTTCTTTATGAAGGAAGGCATGGAGAGAGTTGAGATCTATGGTATATTCTTGAGCTTAAGTGGAGATAAGATCGCGTTTTGGATGCATGGAGATGTTTGGATAATAGCCCTTATTTGCAAAGAAAGGGGAAACACCTGTAATAGCATTAGAGGCATTGTTATAAGTGAACTCCATGAGGGACAGGAGTTCAGACCAGTTATCCTACTGATAGTTGCAATAAATGCATAGATACTGCTTCAGGGTTTGGTTTATTCACTCAGTTTGACCGTCACCCTCTGAATAATACCCAGAGGTAAAGTGGAGATGGATATTGAGGGCTTGATCCAGAGAACAGAAGAAATGGGAAACAAACTTGGAACCTTGATCAGAGGTGATGTGGGAGGGAACTTCATGTTTGGAAAACACATGGAGTAAGAAGAGTTTAGCAAGCTCTGGAAAGGTTACCTTGTTGTCTGTAGAAATGAAGACACACTGCTTTGATAGATGATCTACCACAATGAGGATGATGGAGTAACCAGAGGAAGCCAGAAGCTGTTTGATGAAATCCATAGAGATGAAATTCCATGGCTTTTCTGGAATGGAGAGCTGCTTGAGGAAATCATAGGGTTTGTGATGGGATACCTTAGCATGGATGCAAGCTGTACATGAAGAAACATATTCCTTGATGAATGCTTGAATGCCAGGCCAGGTATACTCTTGGCAAATGAGCTCCAGTGTCTGATTCTGACTAAAGTGTCCAGATAAGGGGTGGTCGTGCTTGTAGCAGAGGACCCGGAGTCAGAGGTCAGAAGCATTGGGAACATAGATGCAGTTGTTCAAATGAAGAAATCTCCTGGGTTTCTAGACCAACGAGAGTCAGACAGGAGGATACCAGAACAGTAGATAGAGGTAGTAGAGTCAGAAGGGAGTGTCAAGATGATGTCATGATGGAGGGTTTCAATGTCAAAGAGAAATGTGGATTGGAAGACTGGAAATGCTAGGAAGGAAGCCTGGAGGAATGCAGCAAGTTGTTCCTGTGTGAACATGGGCTGGAAGTTATGTGGATTGATAAGGGCATAGTTGCCATTTCCCATACTGGGATAGATATTTCATTATCTAGTTAGAGTGTCAGGTTTAGTGCCTAAATGGCCAGGGTGAAAACAGATGATCAGATTAAACTGAGAGAGAAACTCCAACCACTGGGCTTGCCAGCAGGTCAGAAGTTTAGACATAGTGAAATATTCCAGGTTTTTATGATCAGTGATAATATCCACCAGAGAACCAGAATCTTTGAGATAATAACACCAGATCTTAAACACAGTGAAAATAGCAAAAAGCTCCTTATTATGAGTGTCATAGTTGAGTTCTGGTGCAGTAAGTATACAGGAATAGAAAGCAACAGGGTGAATCTCATTATCCAGGGACTGGAGTGAGAGAATTCCAGCTATGGCATAGTCAGAGGCATCAATCTCAACAATGAGAGGAGCATCAGGGGCCCAATAGGTCAAAATAAAAGCAGAAGTAAAAGCATCCTTGAGGCACTGGAAAGCAGCATGACAAGAAGTGTCAAAATCTCAAGAAACAGACTTGTGGATGAGGCAAGTCAGGGGAATGATGATGTTGGAGTAGCTCTGGATGAAGTGGCAGTAGAAGTTAGCGAAACCAAGAAAGAACTGGATATCTCTAATCTTGTGAGGCTTAAGCCAATCCATGATGGATTGAATCTTGTCAGGGGACATTGTGAGCCTGGAAGAAGAGAGTAGATACTCAAGATACTTAGTGGAATTAATATGGAATTCACATTTCTCAGGTTTGGCAAAGAGGCCGTGCTTCTGGAGGCAGTGGAGGACTTCACAGACATGCTCAGTATGCGATGTCTAATCAGCAGAGAAAATTAGGATATCATCCAAATAAATGATTACTGAAACATCAAGAAGATTGGCAAAGATAGAATTGACAAACTGCTGGAAAGCCACAGGGGCATTGGTGAGCCCAAATGGCATGACAAGCCACTCATAGGAGCCATAGTGCATATGGAAAGAGGTTTTCCACTTGTTGCCCTTAGCAATATAAATTAAATGATAAGCATGCCTAGGGTTGAGTTTGGTATAGACGGTTGTGTGGCTTGGAGTGTCAAGGAGATCAGAGATGCATGGGAGGGGGTAGCAGTCTTTCTTTGTGATCTTGTTGAGGCCTCAGAAATCTACACACAACCAGAGGGATCTGTTCTTCTTCTGGACAAAGAGGACAGGAGCAGTGTGAGTGGATGTGAAGGGTCAGATGAAACCAGTAGCAAGATGTTTGTCTAGGAAAGTCCTGAGTGCTTTAAGCTCAGAGGGTGACAAAGAATAGGTGGTGCTAACAGGTGGTGAGGTGCCTTCTTCCAGCTCAATCTTCAGGTCAAATTTGCAGTGAGGGGCAAGAGTAGACACCTTGCTTTTGCTAAACACATTGGCAAAGTCATGGTATTCCTGAGGAATGCCAGAAAGGTCAGCTGGAGAAGAAGCAATGGAAGCAGAATGGAGATGACTCTCCAGGGGTCAGAGCTGCAGATAGAACAGGACTGAGCCATCAAGGCTACAGGTATGTGTGAATGCTGATGAGCTGAGTAGCTCAATCAACAGAGGTTTGGGACATGGGAACATGGTGAATCAGGTTTGGAGTCAGCTTGGATTGGAGAAACTGGAGGCTGTGGAGGTGAGCTTGGGGGTATTGGCATGTTTGGTTCAGATGATCAGAATAAGATATGACTTGATATCCAATCAATCAACAGATTGTAGTGGGCAAGCCAGTTGTGTCCTAGAACAAGAGAACTAGATCCATCCAATGAAGTGACATAGAATGTCATTGGAGTGATATCACCAGTGTTAAAACAAACAGAAAGATCAATGGCATTCATAATCATAGAATTGGAAGAGCCATCAAACAGTCAGAGCTGCAATGGAGGAATGGAATAAGTCAGAAGATTGTAAGTACTGACTAACTTGGCATCTATGAAGCAGTCTGAAGAACCAGAGTCAATCAGGGCAGAAAACAGAGGAATTTCATGTGAAACAAGGGTAACAAGAGGCATAAGTGAAGTATTATCTAACAGAACAGATGTGTTAAGTTTAACCTCCAGTAAAGCATGGGAAGGATTAACACAACCTCCAGCCTGTGTGGAGTTTTGAAGGCTGCAGACTATTTTTTTGCCTTTGAGACAGAGACCTCTGGTTTGATTTCCAGAGCAGAGGTTTTGGCAACATGAGCTTTGGCCACCTTGGAGGAAGACTTGGGGCAGTCCTTTGCTATATGTCCTGCAATTCCACAGAACAAACAGAGGTGATTCTCCAGTTGACACTTGCATTCTTCAGTAGTGAGCTTACTGTCCTTACCAAGCTTGGATAATAAGTCCTGTTTCTGAGGAATGGATGACTTGGAGAAGCCAGGGTAATTAGCCAACTTGTTCCTTGATTCATTAAGACTGGAGGTTGAAGCAGAGGATATGGCGGGTTTATCAGAGGACTTGAATGGGTGAGATGACTTTCCTTGTTGACTGAGTTTGGATTTGTACTTCTAGTAGTGAGCATCAATAGTCTATGCCAGCTGGTGCAGCTCAATGAGTGTCAGCGGCTTGCCAACATGGGAAAGGTCATCTTTGATGCAGTCTGGCAGACCATTATAGAAATAGTGGCAGAGGGCACCTTCTCCATAACCCTGGACTTGGGG
>JBBPKN010000186.1:0-59681 GCA_038089275.1 Pulveroboletus cf. rosaemariae | reverse complement strand
CACAAATATACATGCCATAAACTCAATATCTGGTGATAGATCAAATTTCTAACACATATAATTTAAAAAATACATAATATAAACAAAATTAATACTAGACTTACTGTATTAGACTTCAAATCAGTTAAAATCTGAAGAACATTAGATACTACATATAAAAGCTTCAAAGTAAAAACTAACTGCCTATTTAAATTATAACAAAAAATTCCAAGATTATTATATTAAATCTTACCTTCTAAATAATTATGAAAAAAAAAAAATAAGCAACAAATAAGTATTTTATAGTGAAATATACTTACATCCTATTTAAATGTCACATAAAAAGCATACAAATTTAGTAGCATTAATATAATACATACCAGCTAATAATATAATAATTCAAGAAAAAGTCATTAAAAACATAGTAATTAGCAAGATCTTTATTTCAAATACACATTAAACTACTTACATTCTATCAATGGGAAAGTAGCAATAGTCATAGTCATTAGCAGCATTCTCAATTCAAATCCACATCAGACCACTTACAGACTATTAATGGGAAAAAAACAGTAGCCATGGTTATTAGCAGCATTTTTATTTCAAATCCACATCAGACCACTTACTTCCTATTCATGGGAGAGCAGTAGCAGCCATGATCATTGTTAGCATTTTCATTTCAAATCCACATCAAACCACTTACTAACTATCAATGGGAGAGTAGCAGCAGCCATTGTCATTAGCAGCATTCTTATTTCAAATCCACATCAGACAACTTACAGACTATCAATGGGAAAGCAGCAGCAGCCATGATTATTAGCAGTATCTTTATTTCAAATCCACATTAGATCACTTACTCTCTATCAATGGAAAAGCAGCAGCAGCCATGGTTATTAGCAGTATTCTTGTTTCAAATTCACATCAGATCACTTACAAACTATTAATCAGAGAGCAGTAGCAGCATGGTCATCAGTTATTTCAAATCCACATTAGACCACTTACTAACTATCAATGGGAAAGCAGCAATAGTTATGATTATTAGCAGCATCCTTATTTCAAATCCACATCAGATCACTTACTCTCTATCAATGAAAAAGCAGCAGCAGCCTTGGTTATTAGCAGCATTTTTATTTCAAATCTAAATCAGACCACTTACTTTCTATTAATGGAACAGTAGCAGCAACATTGGTTATTAGCAGCATTCTTATTTCAAATCCACATCAGACCACTTACAGACTATCAATGGAAGAGCAGCAGTAGCCATGATCATTAGCAACATTCTCATTTCAAATCTACACCAGATCACTTACATACTATCAATAAAAAAGCAGCAGCAGCCATGGTTATTAGTAGCATTCTTATTTCAAATCCACATTAGATCACTTACTTCCTATTAATGGAAAGGCAGCAGCAGCCATGGTTATCAGCAGCATTCTCATTTCAAATCCACATTAAACTACTTACTTTCTATCAATGGGAGAGCAGCAGTAGCCATGGTCATTAGCAGCATTCTCATTTCAAATCCATATCAGACCACTTACTCTCTATCAATGGAAGAGTAGCAGCAGCCATGGTCATCAGCAGCACTCTCATTTCAAATTCACATCAGACAACTTACAGACTATCAATGGAAGAGAAGCAGCAGCCATGGTTATTAGCAACATTCTCATTTCAAATCCATATCAGATCACTTACAAACTATCAATGGATAAGCAGTAGTACCCATGATCCTCAGTAACATTTTATTTTCAAATCCACATCAGACAACTTACTTCCTATCAATGGAAAAGCAACAGCAGTCATGGTAATCAGTAGCATTCTCATTTCAAATCCACATTAGATTACTTACTTCCTATTAATGGAAAAGCAGCAGCAGCCATGGTTATCAGCAGCATTCTTATTTCAAATCCACATCAGACCACTTACTTTCTATCAATGGAAGAGTAGCAGCAGCCATAATTATCAGCAGCATTCTCAATTCAAATCCATATCAGATCACTTACTCCCTATTAATGAAAGAGCAGTAGTAGCCATGGTTATTAGCAGTACTCTTATTTCAAATCCACATCAGACCACTCACATACTATTAATGGGAGAGTAGCAGCAGCCATGGTTATTAGCAGCATTCTTATTTCAAATCCACATTAGACCACTTACAGGCTATCAATGGGAAAGCAGTAGTAGCCATGGTTATTAGCAGCATTCTTATTTCAGATTCACACCAGATCACTTACAGACTATCAATGAAAAAGCAGCAATAGCCATGGTCATTAGCAGCATTCTTCTTTCAAATCCACATCAGATCACTTACTTTCTATTAATGAGAGAGTAGCAGTAGCCATGGTCATTAGTAGCATTCTCATTTCAAATCTATATCAGACCACTTACTTCCTATCAATGGGAGAGCAGCAGCAGCCATGATTATTAGTAGTATTTTTATTTCAAATCCATATTAGACCACTTACTCTCTGTCAATAAAAAGGCAGCAGTAGCCAGGGTTATTAGCAGCATTCTTATTTCAAATTCACATCTGACCACTTACTTTCTATTAGTGGGAAAGCAGCAGCAGCCATGGTTATTAGCAGCATTCTCATCTCAAATCCATATCAGACCACTTACAAACTATCAATAGAAAAGCAGCAGCAGCCATGGTCATTAGTAGCATTCTCATTTCAAATCCATATCAAACCACTTACTCTCTATCAATGAAAGAGCAGCAGCAGCCATGGTTATTAGTAGCATTCTCATTTCAAATCTACATTAAACTACTTACTTTCTATCAATGAAAAAGCAGCAGCAGCCATGATTATTAGCAGCATTCTTATTTCAAATCCACATCAGACTACTTACTTCCTATCAATGGGAGAGCAGCAGTAGCCATGGTTATTAGCAGCATTCTTATTTCAAATTCACATTAGACCACTTACTAACTATCAATGGAAGGGTAGCAGCAACCATGGTCATTAGCAGCATTCTCATTTTAAATTCACATCAGACAACTTACAGACTATCAATAAAAGAGCAGCAGTCATAATCATTATTAGCATTCTCATTTCAAATCCATGTCAGACCACTTACTTCCTATCAATGGGAGAATAGCAGTAGCTATGGTTATTAGCAAAACTTTTATTAAATCTATTTCAAACCACTTGCAAACTATCAATGGAAGAGCAGCAGTAGTCATGATTATCATTAGAATTCTTAATTTAACTTCACATTAAACCACTTACTTCCTATCAGATATAAAAAAAATATGCATTAATGTCATTAGTATTATTTAATCATTTTATTTTCTTTAAATTTTCATCAACTAAAAATCTCACCAATGTATGTGGAAACCAATTTGCCAACATCTTGTCCAATTCAATTTCTTGATTGTCAGTTGCCCCCTGCTCCACATAAGGCACCAATACACTACATTATATCAATATACACATTTTTTATATTCAATAACAGTATTACTTACCATTTAATTGCATATTCCACACATAACAAGATGTTCCTTTCTTGTGCTGTAACCAGCAGCATCTGCAGTGACACATTATCCAATGCAGCTGCAGTCTCTTCCAACAATACTCTACATCCCACATCAGATATATCCATGTCTAATAATATAATTTGTTGATCAGAGAGTCACCAATACTATATATCCACCTACTATTCAACTTCACAAATCTTCTTGGAGCATACTTCATATTGCACAAATCTCCCCATATATTTCTCTTGGCAAAAGCCTCTTCAGCATGCCTTCTTTGCCTTGCAACTTGTTCTTCTACAGGTAAGTGCAGATCTTCAATCTGGAATCTCTGTGCAACAAGTGCATCACATTTTGTGAAAACTACCACAACTGGCACTAGTAACCATGTCTATTAATTTACAAAATATCATTTTAAACAAGCTATTACCTTTTCTGGTGTCACATTCACCAAAGAATCTTTCCTCTGCCACAGTAATAGCACAATGATGTTGATCCATTGAAATGCAGTACCTGCTCATTTTAAAGTAATCAATATCCAACTCAATACACCCACTCACCATATTGCATGAATCTGCCTCCTCAAAATAGTCGTTGTTGTATATTTTCTAATAAACTCCTTCATCTTCTCAAATTCATCCTCACGACCTGCCTCAAAACCAGCAGAGTCATGGAACACAGATCTCTCATTGCTCTTGAAAACCATCTCATAATTGATATTATGCAGTCCACGCTGTAAAACATAGGTTTTCTACAATGGTAATACAATCATATTCGTATAATTAGATACTTACCTCCCTGGACCCTTCAATGGTAAGATCGACCTGATCATCTGTCAACGAGATACCAATATGCTCCAGCTTGATTAACCATACCTTTACTCCTCGATTGTTGTAGATCTCTGGTTCTTCTGTCGAGTCACAGATTTTCCGAAGGATCGTTGTCTTTCCAGCATTTGCCCTGTGGTAGGGTCCAGGTCAACGTGCTGCACAAGGTGCGAATCATTCGCAGGCTCTTCCTTGGTATGGTCCAGGTCAACGTGCTGCATAACATGGGAAATATTCGCAGGCCCTCCCTCGGTAGGGACCAGGTCAACGGGCTGTATGAAGTGCGAATTATCCGCAGACCTTCTCCTGGAGATGAGGGCTCGTAGCTGCCCTAAATGTTTCTTGATTTGCTTCTTGAAAGCGATCTTCATTGTAGAAGTAGCTAATAAACCTGAACGATGAGTGGAATGCGAAACTGATTGCTGGGGAGGTGGTGGTGGTCCGATCGATGGATGTCGTGGGAGTATAGTGGTTGCTGACAGCTAAATCCCACACCACACCGGTGTTGCCCAACTCAGCAATAACGTTGAATCATCACTAGCGACAGTAAAAGAGCTCTTCATCTACCTCATCAAACAGAAAAGTACAGTGTTACGCTTGCACACAATTTATTCATGCAGAACGGATGTGTTCGATAGTGATAGACTAGAATGTTCAGTGATGCGACGGGTAATTCAGAAACCCAGTTAGTAGTTAAACACGTGAGTTTTTTGGTAGTGGACACAGCCATTCAACACAATCACCAAAAGACAAAAGTCATAAAAGAAACCAGGTTAGACCCCTCAGATACAGATATTCAAACGATTCACGAAGTGAAATGGGTACTGGGGACAACTTTGATTTGGAAATCTGTGGGGATGATGGCATATGATGATCACTTGGGTACCGGCCCTGCTCCGGCCATAAATCATGCAAACGTATCAAGCACATTTGCATTACTTGGGAGGTGAGGATGATGGGCCTGATAAGGATGCATCAGTTCGGTGATTCGATTCAGCATTGACACTTCAGACTAAAACCAGCATATGACACTTACTAGACAGACAAGGACGAGCAGTAGGAGCTACTAGTCATGCGGGAATGGATACAAGAGCCACCGTGTGTAACATCGTACCAAGATTAGTTGAACACTGACCACACCATCAGCACACATCCGAAAACGGAGACGAGGAGATATGCGACACCCACGTCGCTATTGAGCCCAAGCAGTTAAACTGAGTTTCCAAGATCCCATGGCTGCCATGTCTATTTGTACTGGTCCTGCTGGAGTGGGGAGACCCTTACCCACTCTCTCACGTCGAGCGGACTCATACATCACCTTCTAGGCTGGTCCAACTTGGACAGGTAGGCCATTGTTAATGAGTGGAGATGTCACCATCGAAAAGAGTAGGTGGTTCTCAGGGCTATAAATTGAGATGGAAGTTCGGCATCAAGAGCATGCACGAGTGGAACGATGCGGAGAATGGGGGGGTGAACTTCAAGGTAAAGATACTTTAATACGCGCATGGTCGACGAGGAAGACGTGGGAGATGCGACTATAATAGTGAACAAAGCATGGAAGAGCAAATGAGCACGACGGTGACTCACACACGGTGACTTCCGATTGGTGGAATGCAGCATGTGTTGCCTTGACGGCCATCAATTCCCGCAATCTCGCTGCTCATTTTCGTTCCGTTGTGCCATTTTAGTGCTATCCATAGATCCAGGATACAAGAATGATGTCGGACGACAGATAATGGAGGAGTTGAAAATGAAAACCATACACAATTGAATTGTTGACGTTCCTGAAGGTGCAATGACCCACCTCAGTCACCGATTTTGGCAGGAAAGACCCATTTTCGTTGTAGATAGGAAGTCATCTCTCAGACACTAATGAATCTAAGAATTTGATCAGGTTGGACAACCACTGGGCCAGCCAGTTAGGAAACTGCGCGAGCCAGACTCGCCCTGCACATGCTGCATACACACTCGTTCACCAGAACTACAGATGAAGCTACATGTTTATGTTCAAAAAAGTGGGCAGATAAAAATGCTAGCGCGCTTCGGAGTCACCTCTGATCCAATCCACTTATTCCCCAAGCCATTCTTCGCCGCACATATGGGAACATCCCTGCAAACCACACCCCCAGTTCCGTACCGTCGTCATCTTGACTGGCAACCACCAACTGAAAAAGTGTTTATTCCTCGTACCCATGATCGATAAAATGCGCTTGGTTAACGCGATCGCCTTGAGCGTAGTTGAATATCGCACGGCCGCCCAGTCCGCAGTTTCAACCCGCTTCAGAAAGGGGCTTCGTTGCGGTAGCCTGTATGTGCTCCGCCAATGCCTCTCCCAAACACATCGCATCCCACAACCCGAGATTCATACCTTGCCCACCAAAAGGGGAATGAGCGTGCGCTGGGTCACCTACGAGAAGGATGGCGCCACCTGCTGGTCCTTTCCCTGGAGAACCGAGCTGGGTAAAGTGTGTACCAGAGAACCCAGCGTAGTTGCATAAACACATTGACCAGACGAATTCCTTGATACGTACAGACTTGGATTTGGAGTTCATGGAAGGGTCCGATGATAAGCGTAACGGCCCAAACTGGTCCACTACGCTTTGCAAGTATTCCTTTGAGGGCGAGCTTGGAATGTCTCCCTCTTCCATAGGGACCCCGGCCCGGATACGGTAGAGTGGTTCTGTAGATATGTCGGAAGGCAGGAGCAAGCAAAGGAATAAACTCTTCGGGGACAACGTGAAGTTGGTCTCCACATCCGGAGTGTCAAATGAAACATCCACAAAGGACCATCAGCGCGATATTGGTTTCACTTGCTGGCAACTCAGGTGTCACTGAATCCGATGCAAGCGGTCATACGAACCTGAGTGCCCAGATATAAACGACGCGACACTAGATGATTGCAAACTAGAACTCACTACCGAGCGCGCGCCATCTGCACCGACGACATAACTCGCAGAGATCATTCTGCCATCTTCAAACGTGACATCCATCAGCTGGTATTTTTTCACGTTGTGCTTCATCCCGACCACCGTTAGAGCTCGTGGACGGAGACACCAAAACTAGCAAGCTTCTTCTCGAGAATCTGTTGGTCATGTACTAAGGAATGCAGATATAGTACGGGTGCCGCGTGAACAGTTAAAGGGAAAAGTTAGGACGGACCAAGAGACCAGTACACGTCTTGAATGCATGTCGGTCAGTTTTACCCCACTTGATATGACCTTGTCTCCCATTCCAATCTTATCCAGGACCTGCTCTCCGAGATGGCGTCCACAAAAACCAAGTCCCAGCAATCGTGGTAGAGGAAAGATGTGGCAGTAGCGAGGTCCGCTGGACCTGCACCGACTATGAGGACTGTGGTGCTACCGGGGAGTGCCGCCATTGCTGTATGAAGTGGGCATTGACAGAGAACGTTTTATATGTGGGTCGCTTTTGCTTTGCAGTGCACATGCTGATTGTTTGGAACGATACTTTCATAATTGCAGAACACGCACAGTGTCTATGGGAACGAGTGACAAAGTTGTGTAGAGACGAAGGGACCAGAGAGTGACGAAAGCTCCTTGTGGTAAGTCGGTGTGCAGTGGAGAGGCCAACGAATGGCACCGAGATCCACATCCGTTTCAATCAGATGCTACCCCATGACAGGGCTAT
This sequence comes from Pulveroboletus cf. rosaemariae, assembly GCA_038089275.1. Lineage (NCBI taxonomy): Eukaryota > Fungi > Basidiomycota > Agaricomycetes > Boletales > Boletaceae > Pulveroboletus > Pulveroboletus cf. rosaemariae. Next base: position 51,755 of record JBBPKN010000186.1, on the reverse strand, counting down.
TACAGGGATGTCACCTTCTTGCTCTCTCGCTCCATTTCTGTATCACATGGATACTGGTGCCATGCACTTGAGCAGTGCCACTTTCGCTTTCTATAACTACCAATACACATTATGCCTGACAATCGACGTGCATACTAGCGCAGCGATCCCACTGTTGGCTAGTTCGCTCGGGGTCGTAGTACACATATGGTTATGGCTACACTACTTCACCCCACCCCGGGCGTTGAAGAGCACTCTGTAACGCGCACCACCCTTGTCTTCCTGGCGGCGCATATCATGGACCGCACACATCATGGATCACAGGTCATGAACTTGTTATGGATTCCAGGATTCAAGCCATATACGCATACGTCATATTCTAACTACAGTATATATATAGAGGCTACCCCTCCTCTGTACAATATTCTTTTCCCCCGAAACACCATACTTTGCCCTGTTCCACATCTGAGTGTTTCCACCTCACAGTGGTTTTCCAGCATGGTTCTTGAGAATAGTGAGAAGCTATTGAAGTGCAACAGGCAATGAGAGAAGTGGAGGGAGGATGGAACATGTCTTTATTTCATAAACAACCCTTCTGCCGCAATGTTCCACAACCTGAACCTGCAGTATTGCAGCTGTTGTCCAACAGTTGCAATGCATTTGCGTTGCATTTCGGAAGATGTAGCATAATGGGTATCAAGAATGCAATGTCCTGGGATGGAACGCTCATGTATGAACACCAATCACCTTGATCCGGAATTGTAGAACATACACAGAACTCGTTCACAAACTACTATGGTGTGCTGCACCTGTCCACTGAGTGATCTAAAATTAGGGTAGTAGCGGAGATGAAAAATCCCAAGGTTCAGCTGTACGTATTCCGTGTGATATAGTCCCCTGATTCGAAGTTAGAACTGTCGAAGCCGGGAGGCTGTGGACTCATCACCGTGTGGCATGGAAGCAGTGATGAGCATTCAAGCGCTCATAAATCAAAATTTACTCCAGGAGAACGTTGCACGGAGCCACACTGGACATGTCGCCTAGGAAAAGCTGTGTCCACCTCTGTTGTCCGATCATCGTGACGGTCCGCAGTAATGCAAGGTAAGGCGTGAAAACACCCCTAGGGGCAGGGTCTGAGTGGTGAGCTTCCAGCCAGTGAAAGCAGTCAGAGGTGACAGAGGTCAAATGAAACACCTAACCAATGGAGGGGAGGTAGGATCTCAGACTTTGACCACAGTAGAATTTGATTGCACCCTATGGGGTGGCCTTTCGAAGCTCCAATCCTCGAGAATTCCTCAGGACCAGGCAAGATATCCCTGGTTAGCTGACCATCACACTTTGTGTCAGGTCGTTCGCAGGAATGAGGGTCTGATGTTCATCAAATTCTGCCGATACTCAGGACTACCAAGCATCATCTGTGTGGAGTCAGTCATCATGCATCACTCCTGACAAGTTGAATTGGACTCTAAACTGAAGCGAGTGAGCGCCTTGATAAGTTGATCAGAAAGAGGTGATTTCTGTTGATCCTCGACACATTTCTGTTTGCCGCTCGTCACGTTGCCAGTCACGTTGCAGCTTATGTCATATACATTCTGCTGTTCCCTTTCCTTTGCACCTCGGCGTTCTACGTCAACCACTGAGACTTGTTTATATCAGATCGTAACACCGGCGACACTAGAAACGATGTGCAAGACTTGACGAGAACATGACTACCATTACATAACTATGCAACCCCCATTGTGGAGCCAACCAAAAGGCCCGCTCCTAAGCTCCGCCTGCAAGCGTGCCACGTCTGACTGGAGGTCCCCGACCCTCTTCTCTAATTCTCTTCGCACGCCCTCAGCACTACCTATCTTCTGCTCTAGTTCTCTACGCTCCTGTTCTAATTCATTTCTCCATCTGTGATCACTTTCCTTCATGACGTCCTCCATCTCTTTACGCAAATCAGCTAGCTCCTTTGCGTGTTTTTCCTGCAACTTGATCAGCTCCTCGTCGAGTATGCTTCCCGCGGCTGTTTCATTCAGCTTTTTCCCTTCATACAATTCACGCTCGAACTGTGTTGTTATCCGTGGGAGGGGTATGAGCTCCGATATGACCGTCTCTGCGGATTCAAGGTTATTGTCATGACGCAGCATCTTGGCTCCGGCATCAAGGAGTAACTTGAAAGCTTCCTTCCTTAGGGCCTCCGCCCGATCTTCTCCTTCTTGCTCGCCAACACGACTCCAGTTCGTAGTGACAATGCGAACGTTGGTAAGATTGTCCTTGCCGCACAGCGAGTGGAACATTCGGAGGTTCTTTCGTGAAGTACCACCGACTCGCGGATCTGAGATGCGATGCATGTAGATGAGACCATTGAGCTTCGGTCGAGGGCTACGTATTGGTGGACAACCATCAAGTGATGATCCCGTACGTAAATCAAGTTTGCTTACCCACCCTCGGGCCCCAACATGCGCGAGATCATCTTCAGAATGTCGGTGTCGGTAACACCCCGGGAGTCATCGAAACCTGGTGTATCGATGAGTATAACGGTACGACCAGTTTTCGTGTCGACGTATTGAGCCGTCTGGATAACAGACGTTTCAGAGCTGGGTCCATGGCCGACGTGAATGTTCTCGTCGCCAGTAAGAAGACGGATGAACTATGTTTGTTACGGTGGTGCATCAGCTTTGTGTCGGTCCGGAGTCAGTTTACTCACCGTCGATTTTCCTAGACACAAGGGAAATTGGGGTAAGTTCACAGATGACGAGCATCGTCAGCGGGAGCGGACACACCAGTCCCAGTTGTGCCCATGACCCTGTATCTAGTGAGCGACAGAGTTTATTTCATGTACATAGGAGAGTAGTACGCAATCATCACAGGTGAACCTTCATAGTCATCTGCTACGCTCTGCATGGTCAGAGCGAGAAATTGTGAACGAGGGATCCAGGTACTGGTTTGAATGCGACGAGTTCTTACAAGTAAAAGAAAAAGGGGGGAACACGGTTTTATTGACCCCAAACCCTGAGGCCTGTGCTCCAACCGGAGCGAGTACCTGTGCCGCCTGCATGGTCAACATGAGGCCTGCTATTGTGCTAATTCTAGATCTTTTCCTGTGCCCAGTACGGGTAGTGAACGTTGACCATTATGTAATTGGGAAGTTCACAAAACGCTGCCGGCGCACGTCCACCACGAGGCGCAAACCTTGACCATAACCAGCCTGCTAGGATGGAATGAGTCACACACGACGTACGTGCATGGTCCGTGAGTTTTGCAGGTCGGCAGGTACTTATTGTCCGGGGTTTATCTGATCAAATCTGACATTAGAAACCCACAAGGTGACCTTAACCTGGGGGTTTGGGACTGCGGGCAGTGACTAGAACACGATCGCATGGCACTGTTTAAATCATCTAGCTTTGCTGCTTCTCAAACTACCTGTCGCATTCCAATTAACGTACACGCTCCCTTTTCCTCCATGCAGAAGGCTGACGACGGGCATGCTTCCCCTGTGGTGATTGCGTACGTACTCTCGCGCACTACGTCGACTCTTGCTCAAGTGAGCGCGCAGGGTTATGGGCATGACTGGGACCGGTGCGCTTCTCTTGACCAGTAGGCTGGATGTATTCGAGCTCAAGTCTCCCTTGTCGTGTGCCAGGCAAGTCAACGGTCAGTAACGACGACTATAACCCGATTTACCCTTATGTTTCACGTTTGCAGTTTGTTCATCTTCTTACTAGAGACGACTCGATCAATATTGGATATGGCCCCGCCTCCGAAACATCCTCTGTCCGGGCAGTTCAGTTTGTCGATCAGAAGACCGGGCGTGCCATCGTGCTCATAGATACACCGGGTTTCGATGATTCGCGAGAAAAAATAACCGATATGGACGTTTTAGAGATGATCTCGCACACACTAGGAGCTGAAGGCAGGTAGGTACCGTTAATTTATTCCACAGAGCATGACTTTACGAACGTCGACACAACCTGTAGCCCATGTCAGAAGATCAACGGCTTCATTTATATGCACCGCATCTCGGATCCACGAGTTGGTGGTACGTCACTAAAGAACTTACGAATGTTCCGTGCGCTATGTGGAGACGAGAACCTGGCCAATGTTTGCATCGTTACTACGAACTGGAGCCGCATCAACGAGCAGGAAGGAAGAATTCGAGAGGAAGCCCTAACAAATGACACCTTCAAACCTCTTCTCGACCGCGGAGCTAAATTGCTTCGTCACGACCATGGCCTTGTATCTGCAGAGAAGATCATCTCCGAGCTCATTCACCTCCCACCGGTAACGACGCAGATCGAGCTTGAGCTGAAGGCAGGAGCGAAGTTTAACGAGACTTCCGCAGGTGCCGTACTTGTCGAGGAAGTGACCAAGATATGCGAGAAACATGCAGAGGAATTGGCCGACTTGCAGAAGGAAATGGAGGAGGCTGAGCAGACGAACGATCAAGCTTGGAAAGAAGAATTAAAACAAGAGCGAAGAGAACTCCAGCGGATGGTGGAGAAAGCCGAGAATGATCGGAGGAGGTTGGAAATGACACTTGTACAGGTCCAGCTCGAGGCCTGGTCGCAGCGAGCCAAGGACCCAGCTATGGCGAGGACCCAAATTGACTCTGCTTCTCTGAGGTGTGATGCTTGGCACGGCGGGGCAGGGCTGACATCCAGGGAAATCAAGCAACTGGAGATCGTGCGGGGCGGAGTAAGAGTTGATCCCGCTCAGGAAACTTATTCCAGTGTTGTGCAGAAGAGCGAGAGAAACCGGAGATTGAGGCGACATGCCGATGCTGCTGCTCGATACAAAGATAGGAGTTGTCCTACGGAGTGTACACTGATGTAGTATTTAATATAGTGTAGGATCCACGATTAACACGTCCCTTTCGTCTCTGGTGTATGATTTGTAGGAGTTAGCTATCATGTAGTTCTGCTGTTCATTAACCAGAAAGGTGCAAGGCGGCATGTTCGAGGTACGAGAATGGAGACGGGTCTTTGAGCTCCAACGCCGGGAGAGAACACAAGGATCCATTTCGGCTGTTCCGTCTCCTATTTCGTTTTGGATGCCAGCTATTGTTACGAAAAAAATGGAAGAGTGCCACTTGGATCAGATTTTGTCTCCAATTGTCTGGTGTATTGATTTCACAGGGTGGGTTCTCCCCACTAGATGCTCGAAGGCCCAGAAATGTATTTACTGGGTGTGTCAGACATGACAAGGTCATCCAATCGATCCAAAGCGTCTGTTTGTCCCCATTCCGTAGTGTGTAGGTTGCTGCTCAACAATACAGTTGCCATCGGCGGGGCCGAGACGAGTCTGCCAGAACAACGCTACGTGCATGACATGCACAAACTGCGGGTACGTGCCTGGCCACAGCGTGGGGGTAAAGGACGAGGAAGATGGCCAAGCCAAGAGGCACCATGGTAACCACACTGGTATCGAGGCCTTGATGGAAATACACGTCAGCGGTGAACGAAATGGACATAGACATAGTTGGTCCCACTAATGTGAGTATGTTGCCACTGAAATGGTGTCACCTTTATTTGTGACATTGAAAAAGAAACCAAGGCTAGTGACGAATTCAATGAAGGAGAGCATGGCGGAGAGTAAGGAGAGTATGGTTTCAATAAACTCTATGTCCATGCATTGCGAGAACAAGATGAGGAGCACGATAAAAGAGACACAACATGCTATGTCAGGGAGCGACACATAGTTAACAGCCGAGGAAGACGAAAAAAAAAATAATGTACTGCGATGACGAACGGCGAGACCAATGAGCCAAAAAGACATGGTATTGATCGAGACGCCATTAGCGGTTTGCAGGGGTAATTGATAGCTAAGAGCCGTGTGAGGTATAAGTGACAAGTCAGTGGGGAACTGGAAAAGGATGGCACATATATATTGTTACTCGTCATGTCTCCGTCCAGGGGAGTGATGCAATAACTCCTGTGTGCAGATAAGGTGACACCGCGATGAATTATAGAGACGACATGACAAATACCCAACTAAGTCTGCACGTAGGCAAATCGCGTTAGTGGCCGAGCCGGCGAGGCTATCTCACGCTCATATGAGTGTTATTCGCGAGTAGGTGCATGATTTCCATTGTGGAGTGGCACTGAGATGGAAACGGTGAGATGGAAGACGAAGCCAATCAGGTGCAGGAGGGGGCACACTAGGCAGCACCCCAAAATGCACGATTTCCTTCCTGTGTTTGTTGTTGAATGCGGCATTGAGAATGGGGAGGGCAAGTGTGGGCTAACTAGAATTTATCTAAAAGCTGAGTGGGTATGGGGACAACGGCGTGATTAAACCTTGCTAACCTTGGCTGTTGCACATGTGAAATATGTACAGATATGCAACGCCCAACTACCCGTGACAATGTCCTCATAATAGACGCTGTCGAGGAGAGCCATGGTCGAAGATCGTCAAAATGAAAATGAATTCACCGAATTGGACAAATTTACGCTGGTCGAAATAACTGAACCTTGAGTAGCGTTGCCGGAAGGTGAGGTAACCTCGAGACGAAGACCCTAGTCGAACGTTGTACACTGTCCTGGAGTTGGAATTGACTTATTTCCTTCTTTGGGCAAGATCAACGTATTATTAATTTCCTTTGTCGCCGACTCTCAAATGGCTGGTGGTAGAGCGAATCAAGTGATGGCGTCACGCCGCGTCTTGGCAGATGACACTCTTTCGCCAAACCACCCCCTCACCTACGGTTTCCATTGATCGGTATCTGATAAGCACGTTGGAACGACCATGGCTTTGCTCTTTTCCTTTTTTTCCTGGACATTCTCATATCCCACGAGTCTTGAATCACCTATCGTGGAGTAGTCAAGCGACAACATTATATATCTTTGCAGATGCATACGGATCACGCCTTTCATGACACTCAGGTGCAGATAATGTTGAGTAAAACATTACGGCGATAATCCGTCTCTGGAATACTGAATTTGATCAAAGGGTTGCCAAATTGCATGAGCTCAAAGCGACAAACGAGACCTTTCAAACACGTTCTTGACGGCAGAGTTAAAATGTGTCGCTACGACAGCAACCCTTTTCCTGCAAATCTCCCGTCCATGATCATGCAACTCGAGGGTAAGTTGAAGGCAGAGTGAAGTCTAACGAGACTTCTCGGGCTGATGCTGTGCTTACCAAGGAAACGATCGAAATCTAGGAGGAACGCGCGGAAGAATGGCTGACTCGTGGAATGAGCTAGATGGAGAAAGCTGAGGAAGCGAATAATCATGCTTGCAAGACAAACTAATACAGGAACCTAGAAAACTCCAGGGATCAAATTCATAGATTTAGACCTTCTGAAAAGGAGGTCTCTACTGTATGAAGAGCGTCAAGTATCGGTGGAACTCATTCATCGCTCTCAGAACACGTGGATAGAGTAGTTCCGTTGTCGTTGGCGACCCTAGCTCATTGCAGCTTACAACTGCTCCGAACGTTATTGCTCGTTGTTTCTTGTCATATAGACTACAAGTAGTGGTGTCAATGAGTGCCCGCGGGACATAGCGAATGATCTACTCGACGGTGCGTCGAGTCGCCGGTGTGGCATCAGTGTGCCAGAGACGAAATCCTAATTACTGGTGTTATTCGACAGGGGACAATTTGAGCGATAGTAGGGAGACGGCTCACCGAAGATATGATCACCAGGATACTTGTCCAGTTTCGAAAACATCATGTAAGGCACTTTAGCCATCAATCATAGTGTCCCGACTCTCCCCCACTAGCTTATCAATGCTTGTACTTCAGTCACTTTGACGCGGGTAATGCGTGCAAGTCCACTGAGTTGAGCGACTGTATAGTCGGAACGACTCCACTGTAGCTTCAAGACTCAATCGTGGCATCGCTGCCGAAAAACATTGTCACCCGGACAAATCTGAAGTAGTCAGCGAAACTGTTTTTTATTAGCAAAGGGCCTCATATAGTAATGCAAATGTAATTGCATCCTCTGTAGTAGAATGAAGAAGACATTACAAGTTTCTATAGGGTGACTGTTCTGTCTGCATGGACGTCATCATTTGCAAGCTGGACGGCTTACTCAATTTACTTGACAACGTAGCATCCTTGAATGACACCAGCGATCACAAAGGCTGCGTCATTTCTCGCTGTGATAATTTAGAGACCGAACTGCCCATATGCGAAAATGTCAGTCGGACCGTCGTTAGATGACTTGCTGCAGACCGAGAGTCATGTGAACAGAGGGAATAAAAAACTTAATATATAATACTCTTGGGATCTTCCGGGAAACCACGGATTTCTACAAATTCGCCTCGATGATAGACCATCTGGTCACTTGGATACGTGGGACCAGTACGCTATGAATGGGAAGATGTGGTCTCGAGACAGTTGGTGGCATCTTCGTGAAGTAAGACAAAGAAGTGCTTGCTAACTGCTTTCTTGCGGAATGCTGTCCCAGTACGTCGTCAGACTTCAAAAGCCAGGGTCATCCCACGGTGGTTGAAAACGATATTGTAACTCGGTTGGACAGGTCTCCAGCGTTCAAGGGCAGCCAATGGTCCTGTGGGAATCAGTGTGTAACAGCGTGGAAACCAATCATAATGCTACCAGGCGAATCAAGGCACCAGATTGCGTGGGTATGTTTTGAGATCCCATATTATATATGGCTGGAAACCACTTGGTGTTGCGACACTCGAGCTGGCGTCTCATGGTCTGGTGCTTGGTAGGTGCAGGTTCGATCTGCCGAGATAGTTGTGCTGAGGTCGGACATACTTAGAACCCATTGAAGTGGCCACGCTGGTGAGGAGAGATTTTTGAGGGTAGTGATCCTTACATAGTTAATTGTGCCTAATATGCATAGCTCGTGACAGATTGCCGTCCATGGCAGGAGTCGAAATGGGTCTGGGTATGTACTTACTAAACCCCTTGATACGGAAGACTGACTAGTGGACGAAGGACAAGTGACAACATCATCCAGTCCTGCTGTCCGTCAGCCCTTGCAGGTCTGCCTAACCTGTGAAAAGGACATATTGGCTAAACTGGAAGCTTCAGTAGGGTGCCTAAACCATTACTATTCCTCTATTTAGAGGCTCGCTCAATACGCGGACCCTGCGATCAACCCACAGAGCTGAAGGAAACAGTGTCAAGGTATGCCTTATCCGCTTCTGACAGTGGATGTTCATTGCCTTGGGGACGTGACCATCCCAAATCCTCTCGACCCGGTAGGTGCCAGTAAGCCCCAAGGGACGACGGATGCCAAGCCGTTCCTATGCCCGTCGTTGCACACCCAGGAGGGATATGCAGGGCCGCTGATAAATATATCTCGTGAGCGAATCGGATACGGTCAGGTCAACATCCCGTTGCGTTCCCCCCCAGTCTCTCTTGACTCAGTTAACTCGGACTCAGAATGGGCTCCTACGACTTGAGGATGGGTGCGTACAGGGGGGCACTCAGCTTGTGGATTGAATTTTAGTAATTTGCTGATGATGTTGAGTGACAGGTACGCTTCTAATGGGCATCTTTCGTGAGTATTGCCAACTTGCATTATCAATGTGGACACTGATCCTCGTGCATTCCGAGTCAATACATTTCTCTATGGTCTTGTCACATATCAGTTCGCCGCATACTACCGAATTGGTACGTAGATGCAAGAAAGTCGATGTCAGAATAGCTCATCCTGGCTCCAGAATTCAACTATCATCCAATAATAAAGTCAGTTGACCACAGATCCGCGAGTCTGCAACTTTGACTTGTGATTATAGATATATGGTTCTTTTCCTGTTCATTTTGGACACATTCCACAGTACTTCGTGAGTGCTGTTCATCATTTGGTCCATGTAAGCTGACTCGGACGTCCGCAGAGTTATATATATGGCATGGTATTATACGTTAGTGGTCTTACTAACATCCGATACTGCCTTTGCTAAGTGCGCTCCAGCGTAACGAATTATCAAAATCCAACGATTGTTGTGGGTGTGTGATTATACGACCTCTCCAAGTCAGACTGGTCCTAACGAACCTTCAAGTGACTGTATGGCCTTACATATTTACCCCTGTTGGTGTTGGACTTGCTGCCCTGGTGACGCAGACATATCTTGGGTTCAGGCGAGTATATAAATATAGCGATTCATCCTCTAACCACAACTGTGGACCATAGGATTTGGCGTTTGTCAAGAAGCAAGATTCTATGTGGCGTGGTCATCCTCCTCGCGATTCCTTCGTTTATTCTGGCCATGGTTTGCAGCGTTGAGGCATGGACCATCGAGGTGTATGTCTTACGAGTGCCATACTGCATCAAGCTGCAGTTGACCACAATTGCTTAGGTTTTCTGAGCTGTCCCGTACTACGCCCGTCGTGGTAGGCTGGTTATCCACCCAAGTTATCGTGAATACGTTTATCACCAGTATGCTCACTTATTCTAACCTACATACTTGGCATGACAGTACTCACATGCAAGTACTAGCTACTTTGACCATCATTTTTATCCGTTCGCAGACTGGTTTCTGTAGGACAGATACAGTTCTCATTCGACTCATCCGCGGAGCCATCCAGACAGGTCTCTTCGCCTGGATCTTCTCCATTGGCGATTTGATTAGTTATACCGTTTTCCCAAATACGAATCTCTTCGGCGCATTCGCCATTCCTATTGGTCGTATCTATACGAATGTGAGTGTTGTGCAGGTCATGATAGTGTGCAAGTCACTTACTCGGCCTTTCTCTTGCTCTGCTCTTGCCAGACCCTCTTAGATTCCCTCCTTGCTCGTGAGTCTCTCAAGGCAGAGTTGCACGACCTGGATAGAGTAGTGAGTGTTTGAATGCTTCACCGACGTTCACGATTATCGCTCATCTTCAATCCCTGCACAGACCGGTCCAGTCGACTTGACGCACACCGATACGTTGCAAGCCACTTCGATAGGCCAGCCAACTGACATTCAACTCAAAGTACAGAAGACTGTTGAGAAAAGATACGATCCTTCGCCTCGTGAGGATGCAGATGGTAGAATTGTCCCACTGCCTGTCTGAGATGACATCTGGAGCCGATCCCTCGTCAGGCTTGATGAAGAAGAAATACTGTCAAATGTCGTGTCGGTCATTCATCCTACCATTGATGATCTTGTTGTTACTTTCGCTCTGACTTTCGAGCGATGTTCATGCCATATTGTGTTGCGAGCAGAGGAGCACATGGATTGAGGGCTATTGACAATGTGCTCATACAAGTACTGCTGCGTGATGGGTCTTCTGACCATGACTATTATCATTGACGAAGCCTGTACCTGTAATCTGTCGACAGTATGCACTTTGTGGCACCATCGCCTGAATCGCTTCTGTTGCCCTTGACCCAGGGTGATCTAGGATAATTCAGGGCACTGCAGGGTCTTTCATCTGTAAAATTACAGACACCTTATTTGGCTTATTCTGTACTTATTTAGCTTGTGTTGCTTGTTTCAGTGCAATCACACCCTACAACATGTCCAGTCATCCGAAAAGCATTCAAGTGTCTATCTATGATACTCTCTGATCATGACTGGTGCCAATGGAGATCATAATCCCAAATTCTATTTTGTGGTTCAAGTCAATTGAGACAAATAAGCAAAAAAAAAAGCACTAATGAGTTCTTTGTAAATGTACAGCATCTCGGGACCGGGGTCAACTCTATCATTTACGTATGGTATCCACGAGTTTTTCCTTGCACACCGCGGGTAGTATTTGGCAATTGCCCTGCAGTGCCGAGTCGTCAACATGTAAAACACGAGGCAGAGCCAATTGCCTTGCAAGGTAAGTGTGTTTACGCCCACGCGCACATCACCATGATGATAGTTCCTAGTGCAGCCTCGTGATGTTCGAGCGTGTTCCCTCGCCGGATCCGGATCCAAGCAGCAGGGACCAACTACAACAATTACTTATACCTTCATGTAGACGCTCTCAACTGCTCGTCCCTCCCCATCCTCCAAGTCAATGCTGCTACGCAAATCGAATCTTTCTCCTTTAAAGAAGGGTGCATCTCCACGGGTCGACTGCCGTGGCTTGTTTCCTGCTGAACATCAGATATCACCAACCGAGATTCGACCTGCGCGATGTGACCGATACCTCGAAGGTGGACGGAAAACCACCCAGAGTATCGTACTACATGGGGCACCACTCCCGCTCGTTTGGGTAGGTCGACTATTCGGACTTGGATCGGAATTTGGCTGATGGTTCTCTGTAGGTACTTGTGTTGGATAACGTCATACCAGATTATGCCGTCCCAGTATCAGAAGCATACGGTGGACCTCAGTTCATTGCACGGGCATTCATAGAGGTATGGTCAGCCTCTTTCATGTCATCCATGTCACCTTAAGTCTTGTCGGGTTGGATCGAACGTAGGGTCAATATTGTAAGAATTCGATTCTATTTGCCATTTCCCTCCATAACTGTCTGCGTCAGGCATCGGCAAGGCGGGTACTGGATTGCCACTCGGCGCCCTCATTATCTACGCGGGTCGACAGATGACTGTGAGTTCCAGATATATGTGGCCTCCTGGTGCTCTCGTGATCAACTCTACTAGGTAAAGCGATACGAGGTCCTCTGTTTCGCGACAGAAATGCGATGGAACATCGCTCAGGAACGAGAAGCCTTCCAACAAAGCTCTTACATCGTCTCGAACAAGATGAAACGCTCATACAGTTCTTCTCGTACCTCTCAGACGGTGGCTTTAGCGAACACACTATTGGATAGTGACGTTTTACGCGTAAATCCGGACCATGGATTGCGTCATGCCATGTCTATGGAGGGAAGGTGCCTGTTGTTCATACTTTCAAGCGTCAGTTTCTGGCTCATATGTTCATTTTAGTCGTGATTGCTCCGTCAACAGGCGCCAGTGTAGCTCGCCTCTGACCCCCATGAGTCGTCGAATGATAGAAGAAATGTGTTCCTTTGCAACCTTCGAGATGGATGCAGCGAGGTCAACTCAGCAAGTTGCTCAGAATCTACCCCCTCCTAACCATCCCTCATATCACCGGGAGGGCGTAGGTAGCGAGACTTTCGGCGCGATTTCCACATCCCAGATTCTTCATGGGCACTCTAGCGATTCCCTTGGTGTCATAGGTGGCCAGCTATCAAGGTCGCTGGCCAATCGATCTTCGAGATTGCACCCTGAAACGGAGAAGATAGCCAGCAAGATCCGCAGACTGAACAACACCGCACAATCTCCTAGGTTCGTTATATGAGCGCGCTCCATTCTTCTGAGGTACTGATCTATACATCAGGGATGATGTAACTGATGTTATCGCCAACGAGCAATATTCAGCCACTTACGAGCGCTCTCCGTTCCGTCGTCAAGCTCACTTGTTCCCTGCAGAATCGCCAGGTCGTCTTGCAAGTTCTCAACGCTTAGAAATCGCTCTTCAGCACCACCATGGCAATCGCCCACACGATGTACTCGCAGCTGCGAGTCCTCGTGCCAATAAGTGTCTTTCCCCTCTCAGGTTGTTTACAGAACCGCTCGATGGTTCCGCAGATTTGGTCCCTGGAATTGCCTCTCCTAAGAAGCAGTTCCGTTCTATTGGACATGGCATCGAACATAACCGTCGGGGTGTTGAGAGCGAAACAGATCTTAGCCATCTGACGTTCGTGTCTTCTCGCTCTTTCAGTCAATCTTCTCTGAGTTGTCTAGCAATCACGCCAGGTCACCCAGTGCTGTCAGGGTATCTTCTCCGTTGACTGGTCGTCGTCAACTAACTGGGGCCAGTTCCTCTGGAGCAGGCTACCATCGCTCATCGCTTTCCGTCGAGCACACAAAAGATAACAGTTTACTCAATGATACGAAAACTGGGCCAATCCATAGAACTACAAATGCAATTGCCGCTCCCTGGATTGCCGAGCAAAACTGGGCTAAAGGATCTTCGGACACAGCTACTAAAACTTTAGTCAGTACAGGTTCTCACGAAAGGAAACCCCATGTTGGACCTGTACCCCAGGGCTGTCCGGTCCAGAAACTGCCAATACCTGTGTCTACCCCCAGCTCGGTCCGACAGGAGTCGGTCAGCGTGGAAGAAGAAGCTGATGATTGGTTTGTGATGGTGTTTGTGGCAGGATTGTGCATTGATCTTTCCCTAGCGAGGTTGCATCAATGACATTTGATGTTGATGGTAATCGTGCGGTTCAAGAATTTAATGACACCAAAGCTCAAGACCACCACACTTCCACCAACACTGGGTTGCGTCGTTTAGTGATAATTGAACCCTCAACGGAGTCGCCAGTCAGATCCCCAGATCGCTTCAGGAACAAGTCAGGGCATCTCCAGCCAGCAAACTCTTCTCTCATGGTGTCGTCGATCAATGCTTTGTCTACCATCGGCAGTCGCGAGCTTCCGCAGTTCCCTCCCAACCAGGCAACACTTTCTGATGTCAGTGTCGGCACTCAGCGCAGCCAATTCGGTTTCGATGCAGGGTTATTAGGTGAACGGCAGCCGTCTTCTGGCACCGCGCATGACATTTCGTCTACACTTGAGGCGGCGGCTGTAGTTGCTGGTGTCTCTTCGACTCATGTGAATAATTATCCAGTTGTTTCTCCATCCCTGCTGGTCGTAGACACCAATAAAGACAAGAATGCGACTCGGCACTCGGATTACGCACATAGTGTGGGTACGATGGTCGTTCAGGACAAGTCCAAGAATCAAATTTCCTCTAACACGTCGTTGGTGGTCACATTGCGGTGCGAGAATGGTTTTCTGACACCATATTTTAGACGAACACTCCGACCAACTGGGGTCGCGGGAATACGGTCGGACGCACAAACTAGAACATATATCGGGTTCGATCGACATTTATCGGAGACGAAACACCGAGATGCCCCCCTGGAGAGTGTTTGGAATTTGGAAACCGAAAAACATGATGGCCTCTCTTTGCCTGCGGGTCCGCGACTGTCGGAGTCTAAGCCTCACGCTGTTGTCCGGCGCGACGAAGCAGGAGGGGTGGGCTGGGATTCTATGTCGAGACCGAGCGTCTATGTTCACGAAATCGAAAACACAGTCGTCCAGTCCCCGCACAGTGGTATGATCCAGACTGAGCAACGCTGCAAAGAGGATGGTATCTTTGACGGTGTTAATCTTGTTTCTCAAACTGTCCCTGGAGTATTGAGGTAAGAATTCACCCAAATGGCGTCGTATGAACACTAACAGAAGCCGAAGTCACTTGGGAAGAAGTGCTTCAGGTCGTTCCCTCGACTTGTATGATGATACTCAAATTACAGACACTGCCGTAAGGATCACCACTAGCCACTCGCAGGCTGACGCCAATACGAAGACCGCCGACTTCGTATCCTCGGATACTCGTACCTATGGGGCACGAGAAGAACACCTCTCGGAGAAGAAGCCCCTTCGGCCCATACCCATAAGGCTGTCTCCAGTCGAGAAGGCCACAGAGTCAAGTACGGAGGCGGTACGCGAGATGACAGTGGCCAGTCCAGATGCCAAGGCTGCCTCAGTACATTTGTAGGTGTTCGCACTTAATGTGTACGGTGCTGCCTGATGTCTTCTTAGTCCTCGTGACGTAGAGCGTCGCCCTGGCACATGCGGGAGTGGAGAGTTCCAACAGGCAGGTGTGGTATATGACGATCTCAGTTGGGATGAGACGACGCACGCGACACCTTCTTCGGACACTGGTCAAGAGTATCGGGTGCCCCTTAGCAAGCACTTAACGCCGCAAAGTAGCGTTGATGCTTCACGGGTAGCGTTGAGAGCACGTAAAGGTTGCTTCGATGAGAAGAGACATAAGACTAGGTAAAATATTGTATCGGTTGCATTCTCTCCACTTACGGATGGTGCTAGAACCTTTCATCATGACACGGAGGAATTGTCCGGCAATACTAGTGTCTTGCGCGCGCTGGAAGAGCAGGAGAAGGTAACTGGGGTTGTTGCTGATAGCAATAGTTCCATGTCAAATAGCTCCAAGGAAGAGAGTTCGGTCGCGTCTACGGTACTAGCAGCGGCGTGTGTTGCTGCTGTTGCAATGGAGGCCGTTGCCGAATCCCGACACAAGGAACATTCAAAGCATACAGAGATAAGACTGGACGGCCACGCCAAGGTTGTTCATGATCGCAATTCACCTGTCAGGATAGAATACGCTAGGACTACCGGGGAAGATGTATCTGTGAATCCCATGATGCAACAGAGCGGAGTCGCTGATTCACCAGTGTCTCCGAAGGCGACGCTAACGATACCTATCCCTACTGCAGAGGCGCTCGGAGAAGCTCAAACAGAAACGTATCACAGCAAGTATGTCAAATTGGATCTTATGTGACCTACAGTACACATTAACTTGTCACAAGTTCTGTAGAAACGTCTCGTCCTGGAACGAGCAAAGATCGAAAACATGTCAATCTAGTGGACAGCCACGCAGGTAACCCTCATTCCGTGTCATCCTTTTCATTTATTCTCACGCACATTCTCGAGGCATCTCAGCTGTGGATATTCGAACAGGCGTACGAACCACCGCATCGATGGATGATGCTGTTATGGCTAGGAACGCGGTTTCTGCACAGCGGGCGCAGTCGGTCGAGGGGTATGCCATTGAGAATATATCTTCCAGCCGGAGTATGCAAGCCCAAGTGGAGTCAGAGCCCACGCTGCAGGTTAGCGAGCACACTCAAGGCGAAAATGATGTCTACAGACAGGGTACCCAGCTGTGAGTCCTCTCACATTGAGGCAGACGTCGTCTGATATCACCATCGCAAGGGCCCCGTTAAGTCTGCGGAGGACGGACACGTTGGCGGGAGGTGATTTATATCGGCGTGCCTTTCTCGACGCTAATGCCGTCGTCACACGGACGAACGACAAGTCGGTTGAATGTTTGGTACGGAGCGAAGAACAAGGTATACAGGAGTGCAAGACAACATCGCGGAGTTGTGAGGGTGAACAGTCTCCAGTGCCGCCGAACTCGAATTCGGTGTCGAAAGAGTCTGCGGTAGCTGTAGTATCTCCTCAGGTGTGTATGGACGTGCAACAAACGGGGACAATTATGATAGGGACAAGGTGGGTGCATTTCATGTCGTCTACCACGCCGACCAACGTTTCTCCTTGCAGCGACACAGCGGAGTCGACAGGATCGGCTTTAGGGAATCAACAAAGACAACAGGCAGGAACCACCGTCACGCGATCTGGACCCAAGGTTGACAGGAGTAATTCCTGCGGGGACATCATGAGCAGCGCTCCGTCCTGTTTAAGATCTGAGACAACGCAAGGCGACAAACTTACCAGCATAATTGACTTATCTAGCGTTGAGTCTCGTCGGTCGTCTGAGGAAGCTGTCGCAGATGGTTCCCTGAATTCGAACTCGGATATAATCCTGATTCCTACAGAGCCTGCTCCCATCTCGACTGGCTCATGGGAGCAACCCAGCACCGTCATCAAAAATAGTCGGTCGTCTAGCGGACAAACTGTTGTGGTGATTCCTGAGACTATGTCGGTTTTTTCTGCTTCCGTTACCATGCCTAGCTAACTTGCACCGAAGGAATGAAAGGAGCAGCTCAATGAAAGAAGAAATCCACCGCAGTGGCTGCACTGAACGCGTTGATAGAGATGAGCGAAGCATTAATCTTCAATCAGGTACTCGACTACCCGGCGAGGCGAATCCGAACACTACCCGCTGTACTTTACCACTCCCAGAAGGGAGTTGCGTGGTTTCGCCCACGAAGCCCCCCACAGCTTCCACTCAGACTCGATCACCGGTGCCATCATATCATGTTGTGGTTGATGAAGAGCGTATTGATCTGGTTTCTGGTGTTCGCAAGTCCGGCTTCGCAGGTGTTGACGATACGACTGTCGTGCAAGAGTCGACACCTGGATACCCTGGATGCCTGAAGGGGATCGCATTGCAGGAAGCTGCGATTGTCGACTCATTGGAGTCCTGTAAGACCCCAGAGGGCACTCCTTCCACTCCTTCCATGATTGTACATGATATCCCTGGTGTCACAACATATCGAACCGGTGTTGATAGCAGGTCCGTGATGGAGCACGTACCCCAGTTGTATGCTAATGTAGTCTGAAGCCCCGCTATGATAGAGACATCCGCAGGGGGTAATGAAGTGCAAGAGCATGCGAGCAATGTTCAGAAAGACACAGGCATGCAGTTGTCTCGACTATCTTCCGGATACGTCGAACTGATCCGCTCGATAGGTTCTGCAATATTGGGAATTTGGACGAGCTCGAATGCCACGAGCTCGACGGATAGCTCTGTCATGTGCGCAGATACCTATGCAAAGGCGTCCGGAGTATTCGTGGATAGGAACTTGTCCATTCAAACGATCGAGAAATGCTCCGAGGCAGAATCCATAGAAGATACCGAGAAATGTGGGCCGAAGAGAGATACAAAATCTCCGTGAGAATCCAGTTTTTCTTTTCTTTTTTTTTTTGTGTAGACGAAACTTGGTATCAGCATACGTACGACAGCGGCCTCGGGCAGAGGGTCGGCACAATCAACCGGTCAAGCGTCTCACTATCTGGTAGAAGACGAAGAGCAAACTCAGGGGTCGGACGAGAAAGTATTGCGACAATACGAAGTCACACAAGCGACGGCCAATGTCGCGGTTGGGTTGACCGCATTGACAGAACAGTGTGGGGTATCCACTGGATCACTTGGGAAATCCTTGCATACAGGGAACACAAGTGCATCCTTGCAAGTAATGACGTAGGTTTTTCCCTTAGTCATCGCTTCGAATGGACTTTGACAAAAGTGATGGTACTGCCAGCCCAGCTTCAGTAGCAGAAGATGACTATCCATTCGAAGGCATCGTTCAGGCGCCGGGTGCTTGGGTCTCTAGCCCTCTATCCTCTACCTCCGCCTTGCCTCATGACAGTAAATGGCCTCCTGAGAGTGATGACTTCCTAGACACAAGCGATATAGAAGATACGCACATATGGGAGGTGTCTAGGGGCGAAATTGAACACCAATCGGCGTTCAGTCAATGTTCCACTTCTGATCAGCGGACGTTGGCTTCCTCGCGGACACCGATGATTGACGAGGAAGAGCGGATAACTGTGTCTACCACTTATGATACTGGGAATGCCGTCGCTTCGAATCGCCCCATAGGTTCAGCCACCGAACGCGTTGCTCGCAGTGCCTCGCTTGACGAGCAGTACGAGGTAAAACAGGTGTCAGTGTGTGAAGCAGAGATGGAGCTCGGCCACCAAGACTCTGTGACCACGTCATCACTGTGAGCGTCTCATTCAATTTCTTTTTGTATCCCATCGTTGACGCGGTCGTGCGATCTACTAGTGAGCACCGGTTTGAGGCCGTAGACGATCCTGACGCCTCTTCGACCGGTCAGGAAGACTTCCCGATTCCGTTGACCGACAATCTCACTCGAGTAACGTCCGGGGAAGTAATCATACAATTAGATGCGCACATAACTTTGCAGCCAAGCGATAATGAGCTAATGGATAGGCACCTTGATTCTGTCGTATCGCTCACGACTGTCGAGTCCCACGCACAAACAGAGGTAGAGTCTGACGCTCGCCGAAATACCGTGGATATGCTGGTTACCACTTCGGAGGATGTAGGGGTGATAGATATAGATCCCACAAAAACTTCGTGAGTGTGCGTCATGCCTCACATTGTGAAGGCTGACAGGGCCTAGAGACGAGATGGTCACTTCGTCTTACAAATCGGATGTGGATTCTGATTACGGACACTCTGACGGAAGCATCGGCGAAGAACGTCCTGCTGATGCACTTCCCTATGCTGCCTACCTTGGCTCCGTACGCAATAAACAGAGTTGCGGGAGATCACTCACAGAACCGTATGAAATTCCTCACCAACCGGTACGCGAACAATCCCTAGATCCGACAGCCATCGAAGAAGTCAAGGAGGCTAGCGGATCTCAAGTCCATACATCTCGCGTCCTCGATTCGAGTTCTGAAATCGTCGAGCAAGGCATAACATCTACACAGCACACAGAGGACATGGCTTGGCACGCTACCTCACCAGTAGTCTCTGGCGCATCGGCGGAGACGTCGCCCACAACCACTGCCGTCCCATCAGTGGTCATGGTGGACTGCTCCGACGATGTTAGCAGGTTCGTAATTAAGCGATCGCCTTGTTGCTCGCTACTTACCTCTTGCTAGTACCTCGATCGCAGTAGAGACATCGCAAACCGAGGCCGTGGTTATTGGGAGTGGCGTAGCGTTCGCTCTCGGCGCTATGGCTATTGCAGCAGGCACACAATCGTCCGAGGTATCTGTTCAAGGGGGTACATCCTCGACTAAAGTGATGCAGCAGCCAATAAAAAAATCGGAACCCGAAACAGTGATGCAACAAGAACCATATCACCCTCCCAGTCTGGACTCGATCACTGTCGAGTCGAAGATACAAACCGAAAGCAGCGATTCAACTCCTCGGCGCCCAATGAATGTTCCCTCTACATCCTCCCCCGGAGAAGATCACGTCGATGTAGCTACTTCCCGTGATACTTACCCTACGAAGGTACCCTTTGAGTACACGTGAGTTTGATCTGCCACTACTTTAGGATGACATCCGCAGGCTAACTTTAAGTTGCAGAGATAAAGATATTGGCACGACTACCACTGGTCAGGTCACCAAACGCATTGAAGAAAGGACCAACGACGTGTTGCAACGAGTGTCGTTGCAGGAACATGACGACTCTATGACGCAAGGAGTCTCAGTCGAGAGGAAGAACGAGGCATCTGGGACGAGCCCACAGCAACGCACTGATCAATATGGTCAATTGACATTGGTGACCCCAGTGGAGTACAACA
Source organism: Pulveroboletus cf. rosaemariae (assembly GCA_038089275.1). Classification (NCBI taxonomy): domain Eukaryota; kingdom Fungi; phylum Basidiomycota; class Agaricomycetes; order Boletales; family Boletaceae; genus Pulveroboletus; species Pulveroboletus cf. rosaemariae. The sequence goes on along the minus strand of JBBPKN010000186.1, from coordinate 31,084 downwards.
TGACCGACACCAGAACGGGAGGAGTTTCTCGATTCAGAACGAATGAAACCCAAGGGATCATCGACGACAATGTCGACTTGTCGAGTACGTCTCCGATTTCTGCGTTTGAGTTCGTTGTTACGACTATTCTATTCTCGCAGCCTCTGATACCCAGACCGGTACAACGGGGAACGGAAGCATCTCTACGTCGATCTGTGCCATCGAAACCCGATCGTGTCAGGAACTTGCATCTGACAGCGGGTCACCAAAGATCGGATACAATGATCAAGAGGAGCATTCGGACCATGCTGTAGTCGAATTAGAGCAGGAACAAATCACACATATCACTTCCTTGTGAGCCATCCTTCTTCCCATCCTCTGGAATATGTTGCTAATGGAAGGCAACCTACCCTCAGCGAGGGAGGAGACACGCTGAACGACGATAGCTTAACTCGACAATCTATCCATTTGGAGCAGACCGTTTGGAACGCTGGAAAACCGACTGAGACTGCGCTGCGAGGCGAGGTGGAACAAGTCGAGGAGGCAGTTGACGCCGCGAGTTCAAAATCGACCTCCCAAGATCAAGGTACTACCGAGAAAGCACCAGTGGTAATGACTGCATCCCCAGTCTCGACTATGTCGGGCACGGCAGAAAGCAGAACCCCTACATTAAGTAAAGACGTGGCCAGATCATACTCCCTCTCCATTTTAGTGTCCGATAAGGAACGTCTGCGATTGCACACATTCAAATCAACTCGTAGCGCATCTCTGCCTGAATCATCCTGTGCGGACGGGTTCTGGTTCGCCGCCGATGTTCCCTTCGACTCTCAACCATACCACTTTGACTTGATCTCAGGGCATGATAATTTGGATGCATCTTCGAACGCCGAGGCGCCACGAGAGCTAGTATCCGGCGGGCGCGTTACCTCTCATTGGCAAGAGCATTTGTGCGTCGTATGCAGCGGTAATTGCAGGACTAATCATCTCTCCAGCACCTACGTGGATTCGACGCGTGAGGTGCCGGAGGCGCGCTGGTATGGTGACGCTTCTCGCCAAGAAATGATGGTTGATGACTCTCACGTCAGGTGCGAATGTGGGAAGCCGCTGTACGTACACCGGAACTAACCCCTTTGATAGCATGTTTGAATCGGATCCCATCACATGGACAACCAACGCGGGTGGACAGAAGATCGAGGGCTGGCAACACCGAGTGTGAGTACATCTACTCCTGCCGTCTGTGTGATCGCCCCGAAAATAGACGATGTTGACGAACACCTTAGTCCGTCCTTCGATAGTGTAGAAGGATCCAGCAAGGAGCTGATCGGTGTGGATGATATCGCCAGATGTGGCGCGCTCCATCCATACGTTAACCAGTGAGCACTCATTTAGCCCACACATCCGTTATGTGCTGTGTTGATGATCGGACGTAGACCATCTCTCACTGACGCACGTTCAGTGGAGTACAGGGTGAACCAGGATGATGACATCAAGCAGGAGGGCTCGAGGTCAGTCTTCGTCCGCTATCAATCCACGTCATTCGGTGGGACTGGTCATGCACCCGACGAGACACCTGATTGTATGTCTACTGGGGTTCGTACAGAAATGTCTCGTGTTCGTCCGGAACAACGCTCATTCTGGATTATGTATGCAGACGACGTGGAGCACAGACATGGACACGTCACGATGTGTATCGACCACTCGAATTTGGGGCGATATTTCGTTTACTCGAACCGTGTTCCTCGCAGACAGAGTGGCGCATGTCATTGATCACCGACTATTGATTGATGGCCTTCTGCCCGGAGTTATCGTTCGTACTGGACCGAGCACCTCGAAGTGCAGACTGGTCGTGTTCGCGAGTGCAAGTGTGCTGCCGTTTAGTATGTATGGCTCCAATTGCACTCGTGTGGATGTGTCTCAGTTTATTTCATTCTTTTCTTTTCTTTCTTTGAACAGATAATCTCGCACTCACCGCCCGTATGCTTCCTTCGGTCAATTCTTGCTTTGACGCACCACAAGACCTTGGTTTGCTCTGCGTCGAACTCCGTAAGACGAAGGCGTCGATGGTCGCTTTAATAAGAACACTGCATGCAATCAAGGCTGTTCTTGTACGTGCACCCGATCACGGCTACACCAAGTTGCTCACGGTAGTTTGAAATAACCAGAGACGTCATGGGGTTACAATTGGCCGTGTATCCATCGACGACGTTGACATGGGATATTGGATGAAGATAACCGTGAGATTGCTCCCGCCGAAGCAATGCATAGAAGATGATGAAGTACTCCGCATCACCCTGGTGGACCATGACCACAGTGAGGAAGATGCTTTGTCCCTGTGAGATGTCGACATGCACGCGGGGATACTACCCAGCTTAGGCGCGGACGTGCTGGCAGTCCTAGATCAGTTGGTGTTAATCGGTGCTAGTCGTTCCGAGATGATATGGAACGAGGTGCGGGGGTTTCGAACGAAGTGCTAGTCACGTCGTAATTTCGTTAGTTTCGTACCCGACAGTTTTTTCCGAGAGTTTCCGATGTTCGGCTTTGCAAGAGTGGTCCGAGGTCTTCTCATTCGACGTCGTGTCCTACCTGGCCATATGTGCGGTGATTTGCGGGTCTGGCTTGTGAGAAGACTGTTTCTAACCGGAATACTCTTACCCAACGGTGGCAGCTGGCGTTTGTGTGTACGACTATTCCGGGAGGGCGCATCAATCTGTCAACCTCCCTGGGAGTGTGAATGTGCCAGGACTTGCCAGATGGAGAATTAGAGCATCAGCTGACTTAGGGATGCGCAGCCACGTGTGGCTGAGGGACGAGGCATTTTCTGAATAGTGAGGCATTTCGTGAACGAGGCATTTTATAAATGATGGCTATTGGCAGCTGACCCAATGTGTCATCACGGATGCTATTCGTGCTGGGGGTTATAAGGAGAGGGTGCGAGCACCATCAGCGACTTCTCAGAGCTCCACACACATCTCGACTCTTACCGAAATGCAAACCGTACGCCCTCATTTCCTGTTGTTCGGACGGTATCACTCACAGCATCGCTTCGTTGAATCGATAGGTGAACGTTACTCTCGTGAACCAGGCTGGTGCATGCGGCCAATCCACCTGCAACTGCGGTGACTCGTAAGTAGACGATGCTGTCGAACTGTCTGGCTCGAGGGTGCTGACCTTGGTTGACAGATGCCAGTGCAAGCCCGGTCAATGCAAATGCTAGATCATTGAATGTGTGCCTTCGCAATGTGGGCTTCCTCGCAACGTCCCCTGTCCCTCGCCACATCATCATGACATGTATTATCGATTGTTCGATAGATCAATTTGTTGAGCCTGATTTTCTTGATGAAATGCCTGCATGAACTCGAGTGCCTCCCCTGCCATCTGCTCTATCACCTGCCCCGGATGACGACTCGAAGGTATAGGGTAGCCCACGTTCTTCATTGTCCCGACTTGCGGGACCCGACGCTTGTGAGAGAACGCCAAGTCAAATATGGACCATTCTTATGATGTGCCAACAATGCATGTAAGCTCATATGTAATGCGCAGCATCGCGAAGCTGCCCTGAAAGCCAAAACACGGACAAAGCAAAAGTTTCCGGATCCAGTCGTAGTCACGTGGTAGCCGACTACCAATTAGGACATTTACTGTAAACGTGTATCACGTCACCCTTAGTGCAAAGAAATCACTATTTTCGTTCTAACATCTTCACAACGACACTTACTGTCCTCGGGTTCAATATGTGAATTCAGACCATGGCACTCCATCTACTACGCATTTTCCCAAAATTTTCTGGTGTGCATTCGGTGTGTAGACTGATTCCATCTTTTGCTGTCTTTTGCATATGCAATGCAAACTTTTCGTCACACCAGGTCACGCATCACTTACGGACTTCGAAATTCCAGCCTCAGACATTGTCGGCATATGATGCTGCAACAGGACGAAGGTAAGAAACCTGAGGACTCAGATGAAATTTTGAAAGGTTATAGAACAAGCAGTAGATATATTATAACTGTGAGTAGTAAGTTATAGCACCTGAGAAGCTATCATATATAGTACTGGATGAAGTAGAGGACAGAAGTTGTAAGTAGTTCAAGGGATTATTGTCAAAACTGGAGGTGCTGGTACCAGCCAGTGTGGGTATATCAGGGATATTTATATAATGCTGGTAGATAGATGGTCCAATTAAAAGATCATCATTTATATGAGAATATTGTCAACCTTATGTAGAGAAAAAAAGTCCCTTGAAGTGAATATCAAGTTTTAGTTGTGGGAATCTGTTAAAGTGAGCAGTAATTTGTACATGAAGAACTTTTTTCTTACCAATCTCAAAAAATGCAAGGGCAGCAGCCAAATTCTCAAGTTCTTTCTACTTTCAAGAAGTTAAACATCTGGGCATATTAAGAATTAAGCCCTGTTGATCAAGCCAGCTTGAAATCAGAATAATGTTTGAGAAAGTTATTAATCTATTGTTGCCCTGCCATCTTAATCTTTTCAGTTTGCTTAGTCTTTGCTTTCAACTTCTTACTGAGGTTGTCCACTTTTATTGTTATGCACAGTCTTCTGTGCATAGTCTTTTAACTTTAATCTAATCTGCCTTGAGATTATATCAGATTCAATGTTGGTTTTGAATTGAATAGGTAAAGAGTAAATATAAGAGATATAAAATACAAGTTCTCAAGCACTTTGCTATAAACAATCTAAAAAAGAAGAAAGATGACTTATCCTAACTCTAACTCCATCTTGAAGTAATCTTTTTCTACTGCTATATCTTGTGGGCTTTTGTGCTAGTGGCCCTAACTAGGCAAATAAGGGAAATAATAAGCCTATTATGACTGAAAAGGGACAAGGCCCCAGTCAAGAATAAGGGTAAATGTCTGCCATATACTTAAGAAAGCTAGACTAGAGCTCAAGTGACTAAAACTGAAAGATTAGTCCTAGCTACCTGTTACAAAGTGACACTCCAGCACTAGAACCAGTCATGTGACATCATGTGATCATGCACAAGACATCCCTTTTTAAGCTTAAACCTAGTTTGTGATCTAGTTTCCTTAAGAGTATTTATTATTCCTTTTCCTCAGCAGTGGTCATGTGACCATAAGTCACCTGACATGGATCTTCCCAGGATCTTCCCTGGAACTGCCCTTAGTCTAATCTCCATGGATCTTATCTGATCTAGATCTGGATCTGGATCTGAACCCTAGATACATCTGTGGCAGATCTACAAATTGGATCTTATCTGTGGCAGAAATCTTCATCCTCATGGTACAAGCACCTCTGACCCTACACTTCCATTCCAAGGCTATGCCTTCTCTTCCATTCTTCCTTTATATCTGCACCTGCCCTTTGCTGGCATTCTTTCATATCTGCTCCATGCATTTTCCTTATTGGTATGGTTCTATTTATAACTGGGCTTAGGGTTCCCTGATTAGGTAGTTTATGTACTTAGTCAGCTTGATCTGTGCACCAAGGTCCCCAGTATATAAAGGACAAGGTAGGCAAGCTGGGATTTCCCAGTCTTGCTTACTTGAGTCTGGTTTAGTCTCTTCTGACTATGCTTTACTCCCTATAAGTGATCCAACAGTTTCCTATTGGCTTAGAGACTGGCTTAGGCTCTTAACCTTCATTCTTATCATGCCTAGTTCCTGGCCACTAGCACAAAAGCCAGATAGCAAGATAGGAAGGCACTTTTCAAGGATTAGGGTTAGATATAGATCAATGCATCAGTAGTTGTGTTTTACTACCTTACTCCCTTATATATTGCAAGAGAGAATACTAACTAAGTACATGCACTATCTAGTAGGGAAATACTCTGAACTCTAAATAGATAAGAAGAAATGAAAGCATGGGGTGATATTAAAACTTATCCTAGCAGAAAGATACTGTTAAAACCTATACCAGTATGGGTATACTTTTAAAACCAGTTCCTTTCTGAATGAAACCCTTGATGCTGAAGGAAGGTCATAATTTTGGAGGACTCCAGAGAAATCTAGGAAGAGTTTCAATAATCAAATGGGACTCAGCTTTACCTTATGTGGTATGCTCTTGCACTTTCTGGTGTTCCAATTTACATAGATGTTGGAGGTGGATAAAAAGGCTGTCTCTATGCTCAACAGGAGGGGCAGGCAGGATGAGGAAAGTCAAGCCTAGTCATGGGGGTGGAACCTTGCAACTCCTTCAAGGATATTGCTTGGCCTTGAAGGTACTCCAGAGTAATCTGGAGGATTAGAGTGAGCCCAAGGGCTCAAGCAGAGTGAGGATGAAGACAAGGGAGTGTTTTTGTTGATATTCATACTGGTACAAGATACAAAGCTATAGTACTTATATCTTAGAGAGGCAGAACTATTTAAGAGTGTAATGAAGTGAGACAGGTGCAACTCAGAAGCAAAGCAGATGTCTAAATATCTAAGAAACAAATGAAGATGTCAAAAAAGACAATGTTCAATCATGTCAGACTAAAACTGAAGGGTGACAGGATGAAACAGGGGGAAGCAAGGAACAGAAATGGAACAGGAATAGTAACAATGATGGTAACAGTAACTAAGAATGGGAATAGTAATGGAATTATACCAGGATGGTCTGGAGATAACAAAGTGGAACTAGGGTAGTACTTAACTGGAGCAGAGATAGACTAAAAACAGAATGGGGCAGAGTAGGAGCAGAAGCCTGGGGGAGTGTATAATGCTAAGGGGCAGGAAGCATACATGCATAGCTAGGCAGACTGGAATGGTGACAGAGGGCCAAAGTTGCCTGAAGGGGAGTTAGAGGGCTAGAGTAGCTTACTAGGTATGAAGATCATTTGTAAGCCAGGTCAGAATGGGGTTGGAATTGGGTTGAAGATCTGGGATATGACAGGTGAAGATGTTAAAACTTATTCAAGTATAAATATACTGGTAAAACTTATTCCAGTATAAGGATACTGTTAAAACCAGTTTTTTTCTGAATGAAACCCTTAACACTGAGGGAAGGTCACAACTCCAGAGGGATCTAGAAAGGGTTTTATTAATTGAATGGGACTTGGCTTCATCTTATATGGTATGTCCTTGCACTTTCCAGTGTTCCAATTTACATAGATATTGGAGGTGGGTAAGAGAACTATCTCTGTGCTCAACAGGAGAAACAGGCAGGACAGGGAAAGTCAAGCCTAGTTATGGGGGTAGGACCTTATGACTCCTTCAAGAATATTACTTGGCCCTGGATGTTATGAACAAACAGTTTGGATGCACAAAGAGTCACATAACCATCATATGATCATAAGACTCCTATGCCAGATTGAGCCAAACTGTTATAAATGTTTCAACATACTCCAGGGGTACTTCAGATAACTCTGGAGTGGACAGGGCTTGGCTTTACCTTATGTGGTGCACCCTTATGCTAGTACCGAGTGCCCTGATTTACAGAGAGATTGGAAACTATTGAAGGTCCAGGATTGGCCATAAGGCTTTTTCCCAACAAGAGGCATGACATCAAGTCATGGAGTAAGTTGAGGGACTTAGGGTAGGGTACAATGTCAAGTTGTAAGGCAGAAGGGATCTGGGGAGGATTGTAACATCATATTATGGTTGATATTCAAACTGAAGTACAAGATACAGAACTCCAGTACTTATACCTCAGGAAGGCAGATTATCTAAGGAGAAAATGGAGATATGAAAGAAGTTGTCTCATAAGTGAAGCAGGTGCCAATGCATCCTGGATATAAATGGAGATGTCAGAGAAGACAATGTTGAATAATGTCAAACTGAAACTAAGTGATGACAGGGAAAAGCATGGCACAAAGAAACAGGAACAGAAAGTAAGATCAGAGGAACAATGGAGTTGTATTGGAATGGTACAGAGTTAGCATAGGTAAAGTTGTAATCAATCATTAGATAGAAAAAGATGGAGGTAAAGAAAACTAGAAAACACACAGCTTAAAGCATAAAAGCAACCAGAGTTGCATCAGAGACATAGTGAAGTTGATCCATTGGCACAGAATGTGACACAAACCCTAGGCTATGGTTAGTTCTATTTAGAATTTACCTTGACTAAAGGGTTAGCATAGAATTAGCAGCAGATCTTAAATAATGATATCTCCTGATCTAATCTAGATGATATCTGATCTTGGATCTGGATCTAGATTGATGGATCTAATCTGTGGCAGAGATCCAGATGAGATTTTCTTGGCCTCAAGACTAAGGTGCTGTCTTCATATTCATTGATCCTGCAGTCTTCCTTTCCATTCTTGTACTTCTCTTCCATTAAGACCCTTAATATGTATGGCCACTTAGTCATACCCTTTACCCTTGCCCTATATCCAGTTACCATTTCTAGTATTTAATTCAGACAGGCTTGGTGGTCTGTGCACCACCCTAGATAGTATAAATAGGCTGCCCATGTAGCTCTTAGCTCCCCAGCTTTGAGCACTTGTTTGTTTAGCCATCTAGGCATTCAATAGACAAGCTTGTGTTTGGACCCAGCTTCTTAGGCTTAGCTATTCTGAGCATCTTCCCTCTCTAAGTCCTGGTTTACCTCTAGTAACAGGCCTATATCATCTTTACCTCTTATTCTTCATATTGACACTGACATCAACATTGGCACAATCTCAAGGTCCATATCAGGTTAGGGTTATAGCTCATCTGCACAGTATGTGATATCACCACCATAACACTGGAGATTCTTCAGAGTAACCCAGAGGGTCAGAGTGAGTCCAAGGGCTTGATTAGAGTGAGGATAAAGATAAAAGGGTGTTTATGTCAATATTTATACTGAGGTACAAGATACAAAACTACAGTACTTATACCTTAGAGAGGCAGAACTATCTAGAAGTGTAGCAAAGTGAAACAGGTGCAAACTCAGAAGTGAAGCAGATGTCTAAATATCTAAGAAACAAATGAAAATGTCAGGAAAGACAATATTAAATTATATCAGACTGAAACTGAAGGGTAACAGGATAAAATGAGGGGAAGCAAGGAACAGGAATAGAACAGAAATAGTAACAATAATGGTAACAGTAACTAAAAGCAGGAATAGTAATGGAGTTATACCAGAATGGTTTAGAGATGATAGAATTGAACTAAGGTGATACTTAACTGGAACTGAAATAGAACTAAAAATGGAATAGGGCAGAGCAGGAGCAGAGGCCTGGGGAAGCATATAATGCTAAGGGGCAGAAAGCATACATGCATAGCTGGGGTGGACTAGAATGGTGATGGAGGGCCAGAGTTATCTGGAGGGGAGTTAGAGGGCTAGAGTAGCTTACTAGATATGAGGACCAGTTATAAGCTGGCTTGGGATAAGGTCAGAATTGGGTTAGAGGTATGGAATATGACAGAAGATTAAAGAGTGCCAGTAAAGGGCAGGCATAAATAAGGGAGAATGGAAGAGAAGCACATATATGTAATGCAGAATCTAAAGTAAGGCATTTATGAGGATGGGGATCTCTGCCATAGATATATCTGAGATCCATGGAAATATGATCTTGGGTTAAACCAGGGAAGATTTTGAGAAGATCCAGATTATGTGATCACTATAAGGAAAGGGAAATATAAATAATAAAAGAGAATTATAGACTAGAGTTATGCCATATAAGGAATTTCTTGTGTATGATTATGTAAGATCACATAACTACTTGAAGTGCTAGAGTGTTACTTTATAACAGAATATCTATTCTTATATGAAAGTAGGACTTAAAGATAAAGGATACTTAGAATAACTAGGTCTAAAAAGTGAAGATAAAGAACTGGCTTGCTTATTAAAATACTAAGATAGTTAAACAAACAAGTGCTCAAAGCTGGGGAACTTAAAGCTACATAAGTGGCCTATTTATACTATTTAGGGTAATATACAGACCACTAAGCCTATTAGGGATAAATACTAATATAAAAGTTGAGCATAGAGTATAATTATAGAGTATGACTAAAGAGTCATGTGCATTAAGAAATGAAATGGAAAAGAAGATATGAAATAGAAGAGAAGCATTAGGGCTAATAGATATAAAAATAGCACTTTAGCCTTAAAATCAAGAAAATTTCATTTGGATTTCTATTATAGATCAGATGTTATTAAAGATCTAATTGAAAGATACCTTTAGTTGAGATTGCTGACTAATCCTGTGCTAACCCTTCAGCTAGGAACTCTGAATAAAAAACTAACCATAATCTAGAGTTTATTCTTATATGGCATAGAAGTTTTATAATTATATAAGATATTATATAACTCTTGTACATGTAAAGTGATAGCACATAACATTTATTCAAAGGCTCCACTTTAAAAGCAGATAACCAGTTATAGCCATATATTTAATTTAATAACAAATAAATTTCTCTTGCACTTTAGTAGATAATAGTAGATTTCTATGGGCCTGAGATTAAGAAGCAGCAAGCTATTTGTAATGCTAATAAAGGGTATAATATAGGACCTGAAATTTCCTTGTAGCTGTGACTAGATTCTTGCAGAAACCATTGCAAAGTGCTTTACAAGGTTTATTACATTTTACTTCAAGAGTTATCTTGACCTTCATATGACTGTATTTCTGAGACTTTTGAGAGCATGCCATTATATGCATAAAGGTGACAGTGTTAAGTACTACTATTGTAGACTTCAAATCTAATTGCCTTGCAGATTTCCTGTGCTTGCCTTCTGATATCAAGGAGAAGATTTATATTTGTTACAAATGTGCTCAAGTATGATAATCTACAGTGGCTAAAAAACTATTCCAATATTTGCATTAAATGTGATGGTGTTCAATAACATATAATTATTATCCTATAATATAAGTGTATAAAATATAGTACTCACTTTTATGTTTTTTCAGTTTAAGAATCAAATCATTTGATTATGTTTTGATAAAATGGCAGCTATATCAAAATGACCACTTATTGGGACTGTTATACTAGACCCAGGTAGAGGCTAGAGTAGACCTTGCTGGCAAATAACAGAGATAAAGCTCTACAAGATATATGCTTCAAGTGGGTAAAGGTAGCACAAATGCAGAGTGGTACTAGAGGCTTTCCTTGAAAGATCTAAGTTGAGATACTAGAGTTAACACTGAGTCAGAAACTGCTGGGGCAGATAAACAGGTGGATTTCCAAGTATGTAGTACAAGGGCAGAGGACTATGTGAGAATCACAAGGTAGAAGTAGTATAGAGAAAGAGGATGCAAGCATATAACTTTATAGTACACTAAGTAAGTTGGAACTCAGATGGTTTGAAAATAAAATAGACATCAGCAATAAGTCAGTGATCTGTATGGAAATGAATGGAATACAAGAGAAGTGAATACTAATGAAATATCACTAAGTCAATAAAAAAAGAGAACAAGAAAGCATTTAAGTGGGCTTAAATGTGCAAAGTTTGAAGCTAAGATGGCAATAAAGAAAAAAAAACAAGAAACATAACATTACCCCTCCATTATGGTCAAAGAACTCACTGAAGCCTTAAAAGAAGTCATAAAAGGAACCTGAAAAGCCAGTAATATTGGCCTATTCCATTTCATTGATAATATTATCACAGTAGTTATTGTCAATGTAATAGAGAGGTGAGGGAGGTGGGATAGCTGAAGGAGGATGGTGGTAAGAGCCCTGGAAGCAGCAAGAGCTGCAGAAGCATTGAGAGCTCTGGGGAAAGCTGTAAAAGTGGAAGAAGCTGCATAAGAAGGACTAAAAGAATGAGAGAAGGAGTTTAGTAACATGGCACTGAGCAGAGCAGTAAGCCTGAGTATGGCCAGGGTACCATTGGAGATAGTATGGGCATTGGTAGGAGGGATAGTGGATATGGATATGCTCCAGGCATTGGCAGTGGAAACATATGTCACAAAAGCAAGGGTAAGTAGAGGGGAGATAATCCTTACTATAGAGGCCAGTCCACCATGCTTTGGTGCATTTTATGACAAAGACTTGTTCAACAGGAAGGGTGATTTCTGTAGTGGTGGGAGAGTCAATAGGGGTGTTGCAAAAGTGAAAGCCTTAGTTAATGGTAAAAGGCATGTTTATTTTTGAGGTGATTTCTTGGGGTAAAAAGTTGTAGCTAAAGAGATAATGGGGGAAAAGTAACAAGGGTAAAAATATTTATATTCATTTAAAGTGGACTGGGAGCATTTCAAGTTCTGCTCTGGTTCCCATGAGTTATTTTTGACAGAATATTCATTTCATGGGATTAGAAACTGGCAGTTGCCAGAGGGGCCTTAATGTTTTAATATCTGCTTCAATTCATATTTTGTCTATTCTTCAATAAGATCCAGGGAAGGGGCAGGAAAATTCTTTCCATAAATATTGTTTTTATGATAGAGTAATAGCAATAAGGTGTGGAAGACCAGATGAATTTTCCAGAAGGCAGGAAGGCAAAGATAATATGTGATGAGGGATAATACTTCTATGATGATAAAAAGTTCTTCTCTTTTAAAAGAGAGTTTGGGGTGGATGATGGCACATTTCAAGTTTTTGACCTCTAACCAGACTTTATCCCCTTTAGTAAAGGGGGTAAAGAAGAAGTGGATGTGGGCTGCCATAATTTGGCAAGTAAGGTTATGAGCTGCAAGGGCTTTGTCTTAGGCTGCAAGGAGAACTTTAGTTCTTTCTGCAATGCAAGACATAAAAGACTCCTTTATAATAGAGGAAAGAATACAGGATTTATATTTCATGATGAGATAGAATGGTAACTAATTGATTATGGAGTGAGAGCAGCAATTGTGGACAAATTCAGCATGGGTAATAGAGTTAGCCCATATGGTGGAGCTAGATTTACAGTAGATGTGGAGATAAGTCTCTATTTCCTAATTAACATGTTTAGTTTCTCCATTAGACTGAGGGTAATATGTAGTAGAGAGGGAGATTATACTCAAGGAGTTTATCAAGCTCCTTGGCAAAGGCAGAGGTGAATTGAAAACCATGGTCAGAGATAATTTTGTTATATAATTCAAAGCACAGGTAAAATTTATTAAAGAAAAGAGTGGTAATACCTTCAGCAGTAATGGTTTTGACAGTGGAGCAGAGAATCATTCCCTTTGTAAGCCTGTGATTGACCATAACCAACAAGGCATTGAAACTGGAGAAGGAGGAAAGATCAGTAATTAAGTTGCAGAAGATTTGTTAAAAGGGGTGGAAGGCAGAGGAGCAAATAGAAGACAGAGCAGGAACAGAGGAATAAGTGTTTGCCTTATTTTGTTGGCAAATGGAATAGCCAGCAACATAGTTATGAACATAGATGGCAAGACCAGGCAACCAGAACTCAGTGGAGACAAGTTGATCAGTTTTGAGATATCTGGGGTAATTGGCAAAGGGATGGTTGTGGTAACATTGGAGAATGCAGCAGCAAAGGATGGCATATTGGGGAATATAGACATGACCATGATAGATAAGAAGACTATCAATTGTTACAACTCAGATCCTCTAAGGCTAACTCTAGACTGGATAGATACTGAGAGAGGAACATAAAAATGGAAACCTAACCCTAAGAGGCTAGATGAGAGGACAATCATAAAGGGAATCCTTGAAGGAGGACTCAAAGATAGACTGTGTAATGTTCTCAAGTAGAAAGACTGTTTCTCAATGAAGAGAGCAGAGAATCTAAGAAGCTGTAAGGCTAATACAAAGTGATCAAGACTAAAGAGTCTTGACTATCTTGTATGCCCCTTTATATATTACCCATAAGTGCACACAGATTATGTAGGCTATATACACTAGTATGGGAACTCATACTAAATAGAAAACTGGGCATAGGGCATACTTACTAAGGAGTATGGCAGAAGGCCATGTAGATGTGGGAAAATAAAAGAGAACAGAACAGAAATGAAATATAAGATTAGGGTCAATGGATATAAAAGGAGGACCAAAGCCAGAAGGCTGAGGAGATGCATCTGGAGATCTGCCACAGATCAGATCCAATCTATAATCCTTGAGATCAGATGAGATTGTAAGATCAGATCCAGATCCTGAACCCTAAGATAAGATATACTTGTAGAAAGGAAACAAGTCATAGAGTAGGGTTATCAATGTATATCCCATATCAGGAATGTGATTCCCACGGTCACATGAGTAGTGTAGTGAGCAGCACAAAAAGTTTAAAGTGCTGGTATTACAATTGTAACAAAGGTCTAGACCAGTCTAGACTTGTAACAAGGTAAAGATGTGAAGTGGTAAAAGGTGAAGTTTGTGAAAGTGTGAAGATGTGAAAACAGTCATGTGATGTAACATTGTAAAGAGTTGCAAGGGTAGAGTGAAAGTGAAGAAAATGAAATAAAAATTATAACAGTGCCTTAGTATGATCAGCAACTGCAGGCATCAGTGATTTATCAATGATAGAGAAAAGGGCACAGGGTTCATATCTCATCATGAGATAGAATGGAGATTGCCTAGTAATGAAGTAGAGGCAGCAGTTGTGAACAAATTTAGCATAAATAATAGAATTAGCCCATTCAGTAGGGTTAGAGCTGCAGTAAATGCAGATGCATGTTTCAATCTCCTGATTTACTCATTCAGTTTCACCATTAGACTAAGGATGGTATGCAGTGAAGAGGAAAAGATTATACTCAAGGAGTTTTCCAAGCTCCTTAGCAAAGACAGAAGCAAATTAGGGGCCTCAATCAGAAATGATCTTGTTGTAAAGGCCATAGCAGAGATAGATGGTGTGGAAAAAGAGGGTGGCAATGCCCTCAGCTGTGACAGATTTCTTAGTGGGGCAAAAAATTACCCCCTTTGTAAGCTCATGGTTAACCATGACCAGCAAGGCATCAAAGCCAGAGGATAGAGGAAGATCAGTGATGAAATCACAAGAGATCTGTTGAAAAGGGTAAGTGGTGGTGAAGTGGATAGAAAAGAGAGCAGGGATAGAAGGATGCATGTTTACCTTGTTCTGTTGGCAAATGGGGCAATCTGCAACATAGTTGCAGATGAAAGTAGCAAGGCCAGTGTTATAGTTCACACTTTTCAAACTTTGATCATGTGACTTTATCTTATCTTTCCATGTGGTTATCTAATCTTTTATCTTATCTAGGCATGTGACAGGTCACATGACAAGTCTAGACCCAGGGCATAGGGTTAGCCTCATATCTTTAGCCTGCTTTTCATTTCTGTTTGCTTTCATTTTAGAAGCCTCACTTCTTTTTAGTCATTAGCTATTCTCATGAGTGCTTCTCTTCTTTTTGATGGTACCTCAGGGTCTGTGGGAATATTCCCATCAGGGTCTTGATCCATGCACCTTTCTCAACTATATAAATATTATAGCTCTAGCATGTCTCAAGCCCCAGTCTTGAGCATTTGTATCCTACTGTGCAAGTGGCCTTACTAGGGCTCCTTTATATCATCACACTTTACTCTCATCATACTGACATTGACAACAAAGCCCTTGATTAGGGTTAAGAAGATTGCTATCATTCAAAAACCAACATCACTTGCAATAGCCAGGTTACCAGAACTCAGTGAAAATAAGTTATCAGGTTTTAAGATAACTGGGGTGGCCAGCAGAGGGGTGATCATGACAGTACTGCAGAATTTCATGATGGAGGTTAATAGAGAAAGAAATGAAAACATGGTTGCAGTAAGTGAGTAAACCATCAGTTTCCTTCCAATTGGAGGTGCAAGAGCAGAGGAATTTCTCATCTGCAAAGGCATCCTGTTTTTGTAGGATGAAGAGGCAGAGGGGGTTGCCTTGTTGATGCTCTTTGATATATGTGGAGAGGTTGGCATCTACAAGGTTAACAAAGAGTTCAGGGGGAAGAAGTATAACTTCCTGATTATTCTGGGAAGTGTTAGGACAGAGATCAGGGCAGTGGGAAAGGGCATCAGGCCCAGCAAGGGAGATGCCAGCAACATGCAATAGTTGCAGGTCAAAATCAGCAATATTGAGAAATCAGCAGGCTTGGCATCAGTTAAGCTTCTGAGGGAATTTGAAATAGGTCAGATTTTTATAATCAGTGAAAACCTGAACTGGAGTAGAGGAGCCAAGGAAATACTGTCTCCAGGCCTTCAGAGCATGAATGACCATAAGGAGTTTGTAATTGTAAATATTATAGTTCTACTCAGCAGTGAAGAAGGTCTAAGAGAGGTAAGAACAGGGGTACCAGTCCCCATTCTCATCAGTTTGGAGAAGAATACCACCCAATACATAAGTGAAAGCATTGGTGGCAATAGCAAAAGGGCAAGTGAGATCCAGCATCTGTAATACTGGCTGGAAGAGGAAGATAGCCTTGAGGGAGTTGAAGGCTTTCTGAGCAGCAGAGGACCAAGACCAGGCCATGGCCTTCTTGGTAAGGTCAAGGAGAGGACAGGCAATAGTGGAGTAATTAGGGATAAATTACCTATAGAAGTTAGTGAAGCCAAGAAAGGAACAAACATTCTTGACTTTGGAGGAAGTAGGCCACTGGGAAATACCAGTGAGTTTAACAGGGTCCATGGCAAGCTTACCAGGACAAACAATCATTCCAAGATATTCAACCTGGGATATAACAAAGGTGCATTTCTCCAATTTAAGATAGAGATCAAGTTCTGTCATCTGTTGAAGGACACAGGCAGTGCATTCCTGGTGAATGTTAGCATTAGGAGAAGAGATGAGGAGGTTGTCCATATAGACAATGAGCCATCCCTCAGTGATCATATCCTGGAATGAATTGTTTATGAATCACTGGAAAGTAGCAGATGAGTTGTTCAGACTGAAGAACATCACTGTGGGTTCAAATAGCCCCTTATGCATGATGAAGGCAGCTTTCCATTAATGTCCATTGTAAATACAAATGTTGTTATAGCCCCACCAAATGTTGAACTTAGTGAAAAGCTGAGCATTGCAGAGCTTATCAATGAGATTGGAAATGAGGGGGAGAGAATAGGCATTGTGAATGGTATGTTCATTGAAATACCTATAATCTTGGCACAGGCAGAGTTTGCCATCTTTCTTCTTAATGAAAAAGAAGGACAAAGCTTGAAGGAAGTTGGAAGAATAGATTTCCCTGCTTGAAAGTTCTCTTCAAGGAACTCTTCCATAGCTTGTCACTCTGGGGAAGATAAGGGGTAAACCTTACCTATCTTAGGGACAAACATGTCCTTCAGATTGATCTCATAATTATAGGGGTAAGAGGGTGGAAGGTGATCTAGAGTTTTTGGAGTGTTGAAGAATACCAATAAGAACTAGGAGTATTCAGAGGGAAGGGTGGTTTTTGATTTGACCTTTTCAGCCTTGATGACTAGCTCAGTGGATGTAGTGAGCTGAGTAACAGTGATCTTAGGGAGATAAGAGGAGCAGCAATCTAGAATCCTGCTAGAATGGTGGTCATAAAGCAAGTCATTGATCAACTGCTCAGGGATAACATAGTCCAGATAGCAGACCAGAAGTTCATCATGAGGGATGATGATATTGTCAAAGAGTCCATCAAGCCATGGTTTATGGATTGAGTTGATGTGATATGTGGTTATATTAGAAGGGGGGTCTGGAATGGTGAATGTATTGGCCATTCAGTCAATAGTGGGATTTGTGACTCAAAGCCACAGGTATCCAGGGATGATGTTCTCCTTTCTGCATGTGATAACATAGCAGGAGACTGGGAGAATTGATTGCTCAAAGTGAAGGAGAAGGTTGCAAGTTCTAGTGATCTTGCCCTTCTTGTTCTCTAAGTGATTAACATTTCAGATAACAATCAGTTCAAAGAGTTTGGTAGTGGGGAACTGGTTTTTCTTGACAAAGTTCCAGTTAATGCAATTGATCTGTGCTCCACTGTCAACAAGAGCACAAGTGACTATAACTTTCTTGGCACAAGATGAGGAAGAGACTTGAATTACAATCTTCATAGATTTTTTGGAAGCAGATACAAGTACAGATGCACAAGAGAAGGAGGGAGTACCTTGCATAGGGGAGATACTCTATTTTAAAAACCCTGCCCTCTTTCCTTCTTCTTACATTCTTTCTGCATAACTACTCTTGCCACTCCATTGTTGGATTCATCATTACTAACCTCCTTAATCTTCATTGTCAGTTCTTTAGCAGAAACCATCTTGATGCAAGGGGTGTCCTTGATAATGGTCAAGGAGGAGAAAGAAGTGGGGAAGTTAGGGCAGGCAGTGTTGATATGGCCAGGTTTCTGGCATCTGAAACAAAGTTTGTTCTTGATGCAGAAGGCCCTACCTGCATTGGTTAATCAGTTTTTCTTTATGACATTCATATCCATGGTATTCAGATTTTTCTCCAGCTTGGACATTATGGTAAAGGGGAATGTGAGAGTCCAGGTGAATGCACAAGAATTCTTTCATTATTGTTCTATAGAGCAGGTGCACTTCATAGTTCCTTGAAAGTGAGTGGCCTTGGTATACCACTCAGCAATAGTAGATAGGATCATATTGTTATGAACAAACAGTTTGGATGCACAAGAGTCACATGACAAGCATGTGACCATGAGACTCCTATGCCATATTGAGCCAAACCCTAGGCTATGGTTAGTTCTATTCAGAGTTTACCTTGACTAAAGGATTAGCACAGAATTAGCAGTGGATTTTAGATGATGGTATCTCCTAATCAGATCTAGATGACAGCAGATCTTGGATCTTAGATCTGGATCTAGATTGATGGATCTGATCTGTGGCAGAGATCCAGATGGGATCTTCTTGGCCTCAAGGCTAAAGTGCTGTCTTCATATCCATTGACTCTGCAATCTTTCTTTTCATTCTTGTACTTCTCTTCCATTCTAGACCCTTGATATGCATGGCCACTTAGTCATACCCTTTACCCTCGCCCTATGCCCAGTTACCTTTTTAGTATTTATTCTAGCCAGGCTTGGTGATCTGTGTGCCATCCTAGATAGTATAAGTAGACTGCCCATGTAGCTCTTAGCTTCCCAGCTTTGAGCACTTGTCTTACTTGTGTAGCCATCTAGGCATCAATACTAGCTTGTGTTTGAACCCAGCTCCTTTGGCTTAGCTACCCAGAGTATCTTACCTTCCTAAGTCCTGTTTCACCTCTAGTGGCAGGCATTCATCCATTCATACCTCCATTCTTCATATTGCCACTGACATCAACACTAGCACAACCCCAAGGACCATATTGGGTTAGGGTTTATCATTTCTCATACAAGGTCTGATACTGTAGATTATAACACATATCCAGATTATAAATGTGACAAGAGAGGTAGGACATAAGTCCTGTTTTATAGTAACTGATAAGAATGTTGTCATTAGTGATCTTAGTGATGATGACTCAGTTTTGAAACTCAGCAGTATATTCAGCAAGGGAAGGTGTTCATTTACCTTTCTTTCCCTGCTTTATTTGTGTGTTTGCCAGCCAGTGGATAGCAGCATTAACCATGTTCTGCTGTTGGAAAACCTTTAGGAACACAGAGGTAAAATGGGAGAACTTTCCCATGGTAATAGTTATGTCAGAGATGCATTTCTTCTGGTACATTGCAGCCCATAACAGTGCTGGCCCTTTAGTCATAAATGAGAGGGCAAAGGCAGTCTTCTTCTTATTGGAGTCATAAACTGTGCTATTAATGAAGAGGTAGAACTGTTATAATGCACTTTTCCTTTTTTTTTTTACTTTTTTGGTATTTTTTTCTCACAACTGTAGCTCTTCACAATATCACAATATCACATCTTCACATTTCACATCTTCATCTTTTCACTATTTTACTTCTTCACATGTCACAGGTCTAGAGCAATCTAGACTCTAATGTTATGCCTCATTGTTTTTTGCTGTATTTCTAGGTCCCTGCTCTCTTTTTGCTATTGGTTTGCTTACTGTACATTATTTAGGGCCAGCACCATTTACATGGTCTGTGCACATACTATAGCAATATATAAGAAGATCAGCTCAAGCCTGGATTTTCCCAGTCTTGTGCACTTGAACCTTTAGTTTTACAAGTTTCTTGGCTCTTACCTTGTTATATTTCTCCTTGCCTAGTTCTGGTTGCTCTATATTCAAAGTAACTACTCAGGATTTCAGTCAACACACATCAAGGATTAGGTGTTAGGTTTTAGATCAACACATCTCTTAGTTGCATTTTAAGAACTGGACTGTGTCCAGCCAGTTCTCAGCCTTGGATCAGTCACCATTAAAGTGCTTAGAAGCACTGAAATGAAGTTCCATTGGCTTAGTGATAGAAGTAAATGAGTCAAATATGGTGGTTGTTAAAGAGAGTTAAAAAAGAATAAATGCAGATCAATGTCAAATGGGAGTAGGAGAAGGTGGAGTCTGGGCTTAGAGAATTTGTAAGGAAAAAGAGAGTTCATAAGTAAGGTCATGGTTTTCTCATACTTCTTCTTGAAAAGGGATAAGGATATCTGTGTTATAAATGAACAGTTCACTAGCAGAAGAGTCACATGACAAGCACATGATCATAAGACATTCTTGCCAAACAAAAATAAACCCTAGGATATGGTTAAGTTGTCACTTCAGAGTATTCCCCTGGGGTTTAGGCATAGCTTATGGTTGGATCTAGCATCTCAAATGACAGGTACATCTTTTGATCTAATCTTCAATGAATCTGGATCTTGATCTAGATAAGGGTCAGATCTGATCATGGCAGATCTCTAGATGGGATCTCCTTGACCTTATGATTAAGGGCATGGTTTAATTTTCACTTACCCTGAACTCTAACTTCCATTCTACATAGCCTCTTCCTTGATACACTCCTCTATCACATGGTTTATTGGTCATATTCTCAGTAAGCATGCCCTATGCCCTATTACTATATTTAGTATCTATACTCTGAGCCCTGATGATCCATGCACCATCCTGGACAGTATATATAGTAGAAAGTTCCTTGATTAAGGCTCTCCAGCCTTAATCACCTATTATACTATACACCATCCTCTGCCAATACATAGGCATTCCAGGCAGTCTGGCTCCTTAGGATTAATTCTCTTCTAAGTTATTATAACCTCTCTTTCCAACCAAATCTGATATCAAATCCATGCACTCTCTCAAGGCTGGACACTGTTTAGAGTTAGGAAGCATTGTTCAAGAGATCAACACTATAACAGTCTACCAGTGCATTTTCTGGAGTAGAAGGGCAATCCAGAGGAGAGGGGTTCTTGAGCTCCAAAGTGGACTCAAGGGGGTCTGAGGTAGAGGCTTGAGGCTTACTTCAGAGGGAATCAAACAGCAAAGGTTGTTTGAGTGGAATGGTGGAAGCAGACTATAGCAATAATAGCCACAAGTAGAAGATACTACTTCTTTTGTTATGCTAGGCCTGGGTAGGGACAGGTGTAGACCTTGCTGTGAGGAAAGTAGAAGAGGCAAACCAAAGGTAAGCCTCAAGACAAGTGGGAAGCAACAAATGAAGTATTGTGCTTTAAGTGATACCAGCTACACTCCCAGGGGTATATTGAAGTCAGACACTGATAACTCTCTGGATAAGTGCCAGGACACAAGCAATGAATTCCAAGTACATAGGTACAAGGACAGTGGAGATGCAAGGACTATGAGGTAATCACAAGATAGAAGTAGCATGAAGAAAGAGAAGACAGAAAGTATGCTACTTTATAGTACAACTAATAAGGTTCAAGCAGAGAATAGCTAAGTAATCATGCTGACAAATGATAAGTAAGATATCCATGTGAAAATGAATGAAAAGAGATGGAATGATTATATGTCAGCTGATTAAGAGATAGAAGGTCCAGGCAAAGAGTATAACAAGAGAGCAGTCTAAGCAAGGCCAGAACACAAGAAGAGCAGAATCTATAGGGAAAGATGAACAAGAAAGCACCCAAGGTGTGGAAAGAGCAGAAGATATGACAAGAAAAGAAGAAAGAAGAAAAAAAAAGAGGGAATGTAACAAGTACCACCTTAGTTCAATTTTGTCATCTCCAAACCATTTTAGTATAACTCCATCACTGTTCCCACTCTTAGTTACTGTTACCATCATTGTTACTATTACTATTCTGTTCCTGTTCCTTGCTTCTCCTTACTTCATTCTGTTATTCTTCAGTTTTAGTCTGACATGATTGGACATTGTCTTTTCTAACATCTCCATTTGTTTCTTAGATATTTAGACATCTGCTTTGCTTCTGAGTTTGCACCTGTCTCACTTTGCTACACTTCTAGATAGTTCTGCCTCTCTGAGATATAAGTACTATAGTCTTGTATCTTATACCTCAGTACAAATGTTGATATAAACACTCCCCTGTCTTTGTCCTTACTCTAATTGAGCCCTTGAACTTACTCTGACCCTCTGGGTTACTTCAGAGAACCTCCAGGGCCAAGTGATATCCTTGAAGGAGTTGTAGAGTCCCACTCCCATGACTAGGCTTGACTCTCTTCATCCTGCCTATCTCTCCTGTTGAGCACTGAGACAGTCCTTTTACTCACCTCTGACATTTATGTAAATTGGAATGCTGGAAAGTGCAAGGGCACACCATATAAGGTGAAGCCAAGTCCTGTTCAATTGAAAAAACCTTTTCTGAATCCCTCAAGAGTCCTCCAGAGCCCTCTGGAGTCTCTGGAGTTATGATCTTCCCTCAGTGTCAAGAGTTTCATTTAGAAAGGAACTGGATATAAGTTTTACCAGTATCTTTATACTGGTATAAGTTTTAACATAGGCTCTAACTGCATTTCCACTACTCATCTGTTTCCAGACTGCCTTCACTGACTTCTGCACCTCCTCTGCTTTCTTCTAAGCCTTCTCCTCTCTTCTTACTTTCCTTCACTGCTTCTGCTTAGCATACTTCACATTGCCAAGCTCCTCTTCATTGTCAGTGTGCTCCTCAAGGCACTTATTAGACCAGGTGTGAATGTCAGTGAATGGAGACATGATAAGAGGAACTTGTGTGGAAGTCTTTGGAGTAGTATTTGCTTTTATGGGTTTCTGGCCAGCTAAACTCTAATGCTGTCATATTCCAGATCTCCAATCCAAATTCTGACCTCATTCTGACCTGGCTTACAATTGGTCTTTATACCTAGTAAGCTGCTCCAGCCCTCTGACTCCCCTCTAGGCAACTCCAGCCCTCTGTTACCATTCCAGTTTTCCCCAGTTATGCATGTACACTTCCCATTCCTCAGCATTATACACTTCCCTGAGCTTCCATTCCTACTCTGCCCCACTCCACTTCCAGTTTATCTCTGCTCCAGTTAAGTACTACCCTAGTTCCCCTTCATCATCTCTGGACTGTCCCAATATAACTCCATTACCATTCCCAGTCAGCTACCATTACCATCATTGTTACTATTTCTATTCTGTTCCTGTTCCTTGCTCTCCCCTGTTTCATCCTGTCACCCTTCAGTTTCAGTCTGACATGATTGGACATTGTCTTCCTGACATCTCCATTCATTTTCTAGATATCTAGACATCTGCTTTGCTTCTGAGTTTGCACCTGTCTCATTTCATTATACTTCTAGATAGTTCTGCCTCTCTAAGGTATAAGTACTGTAGTTTTGTATCTTGTACCTCAGTACGAATATCAACAAAAACACCAGAAAATCCTTTTGTTATCATCCTCACTCTGCTTGAGCCCTTGGGCTCACTCTAATCCTCTGGGTTACTCCAGAGTACCTTCAAGGCTATGCAATATCCTCAAAGGAGTTGTAAAGCCTCACCCCCATGACTAGGCTTGACTCTTCTTGTCCTGCCTATCCCTTCTGTTGAGCATAGAGACAGCCTTATCATCTACCCCAACATCTATGTAAATTGGAACAACAGAGAAGTGCAAGGGTATACCCCATAAGGTGAAGCTGAGTCCCGTTCAACCATTGAAACCCTTTCTATATTTCCCTGGAACCCTCCAGAGCACCCTGGAGTTCTGATTTTCCTCCAGCATCAAGGGTTTTATTTAAAAAAGAGGAACTGGTTAAAAGTATACTCATTTTGGTATAGGTTTTAACAGTCTCTTTTTAGTGGGATGGAAAGTTTTAACAGATGCCCACTGTGCTCACTTATTAATCAAGAGCACATGCTTAATGGCCTTCAGGAATTCAGGCCTTAAGAGGGGAATACTGTTATATCCTGTGTTAACAGGTCAACTCTGCTATGTCTTTGGTGCAACTCCAGTTACTTTCATGCTTTAAGCTGCATATTTCCTGGTTCCCTTTACCTCTGTCTTTTCCTATCTAATGTTGATTACAACTTTACCTATGCTAACTCCATATCATTCCAATACAACTCTGTAGTTCCTTTAATTTCACTTCCTGTTCCTGTTTCTTTCTGCCTCACCTTTCTCTGTCATTATTTAGTTTTCAGTTTGACATTATTCAATATTGTCTCCTCTGACATCTCCATTCATATCCAGGATGCATTGGCACCTGCTTCACTTATAAGACAACTTCTTTTATATCTCCATTCCCTTCTTAGATAATCTGCCTCTCTGAGGTATATAAGTACTGTAGCTCTGTATCTTGTATCTCAGTTTGAATATAAACCATAACACAATGTTATGATTCTTTTTAATTCCCTCCTGCTTCATGACTTAATGTCATATTTCTCAGTGAAAAGGCCCTATGGCCTATTCTGGACCTCTGACAGCTTCTGACCCCTCTGTAAATCAGGGCACCTGGTACTAGCATAAGGGTGCATCACATAAGGTGAAGTCAAGCCCCATCCACTCTGGAGTTATCCAAAGTACTCCCAGAGTATGTTGCAACTTTATAACACTCTGCTTCTTCTAATTATCTCAGAGTTTGAATGTTATTATAATCTAAGAAGCTAAGAGCTATAAAGTGATCAAGACTGAAGAGTCTTGACTACTGTTAAAACTCATCCAAGTATGAATATACTGGTAAAACTTATACCCAGTTTCTTTCTAAATAAAATCCTTGACACTAAGGGAAGGTCATAATTTCAGAGGGCTCTGGAGAACTCCAGAGGGATCTAGGAAGGGTTTCATTAATCAAACAGGACTCAGCTTCACCTTATGTGGTGCACTCTTGCACTTTCTGGTGTCCCAATTTACATAGATATCAGAGGTAAATAAGAGAACTATCTCAGTACTTAACAGGAGGGACAGGCAGGATAAAGAGAGTCAAGTCTAGTCATGGAGGTGGGACCCTATGACTTCTTCAAGGATATTGCTTGGCCCCAGAGGTTCTCCAGAGTAACCCAGAGGATCAGAGTGAGCCCAAGGGCTTGATCAGAGTAAGGATGAAGACAAGGGAATGTTTATGTTGATATTTATACTGAGGTGACAGATTATCAAAACCCAAATACTGCTACTACTACTACTACTAGGTTGGAGTTCACCAGAAGGGGATGTGAGCTCCAGAGGTCTCTGAAGATTTCTGGAGATTTCCAAAAATGGTCAAGTAGTCAAGTAGCAGGTTTTTTATCAAACAGGACTTGACTTCAGTGCTCTTGCATAGCTTTGGTGTCCTGATTTGTGGCAGGCTGGAGATAGCAGAGGAGAGCTTGCTCAGGGCTCAACAAGAGAGATGGACAAGACAAAGAATGTCAAGCCCAGTCTTAAGAAGCAGAGTCATCAAGACTTATAGAAGGTAGCCAATAGGCTGGTCATAATCTCCAGCAGGGCTGGAGGGTTGGAGTAAGTTGGGGACTCAGGTTGGATAGGGGTAGTAACAACAGTAAAGTTATTGCTCATCCCAAGTCAACATTAAGCCATAATGACTTTAATGCTGAAAACTCCAGAGTAACCTGGAGGGTTGGAGTAAGCTCAAGGGCTCAATCAGAGTGAGGACAATGACAAGAGAAAGTTTCTGTTGATATTTATACTGAGGTACAAGATACAAAACTACATTACTTATATCTCAGAGAGGCAGAACTATCTAGGAGTATAGCAAAATGAGACAGGTGCAAACTCAGAAGTGAAGTAGATGTCTAAATATCTAAGAAACAAATGAAGATGTCAGGGAAGACAATGTCCAATCATGTCAGACTGAAACTGAAGGGTAACAGGTTGAAATGAGGGAAAGCAAGGAACAGGAATGAAACAGAAATAGTAACAGTAATTAAGAGCAGGAATGGTGATGGAGTTATACTGGAATAGTTTGGAGATGACAAAATTGAACTAAGGTGGTATTTAACTGGAACTGGAATAGAACTGAA
The DNA here is from genome assembly GCA_038089275.1 of Pulveroboletus cf. rosaemariae. Classification (NCBI taxonomy): domain Eukaryota; kingdom Fungi; phylum Basidiomycota; class Agaricomycetes; order Boletales; family Boletaceae; genus Pulveroboletus; species Pulveroboletus cf. rosaemariae. The sequence continues at coordinate 5,175 of JBBPKN010000186.1, read as the reverse complement.
AATGGAATAGGGCAGAGCAGGAGCAGAGGCTCAAAGGAGCATATACCACTAAGGGGCAGAAAGCATACATGTGTAGCTGGGGTGGACTGAAATGGTAATGGAGGGCCAGAGTTGCCTGGAGGGGAGTCAGAGGGCTAGAGTAGCTTACTGGGTATGAGAACCAGTTATAAGCTGGGTTGGAATGGGGTTGAAAGGTATGGGATATAACAACTACTCTATATGCCCCCTTATATATTGCCAACTAGTGCATATAAACCATGTAGGCTATGTATACCAGTATGGAAACTCATATGTAAAAGGAAACTGGGCATAGGGCATACTGACTAAGGAATATGGCAGGAAGCCATGCAAATGTGGGAGAATGGAATAGAAGAGAATGGAAATGAAATAGAAAATTAGGGTTATTATTATAATGTACTTTTTCATTTTTTACTTTTTTGGCATTTTCTTCTTATCATTGTAGCTCTTCACAATATCACATCATGTGATGTATCACTCTTTCACTTTTTCACAGATCACAAGTCTAGAGTAATCTAGACTCTGCTATTATGCCTTATTGTTTTCTCATGTATTTATAGATCCCCACTCTTCTTTTGCTATTGGCTAGCTTACTGTACATTATTTAGGGCCAGCACCATTTACATGGTCTGTGTGCATACTATAGTAATATAAAAGGAGGATGGCTCAAGTCTGGGTTTTCCCAGTCTTGCACACTTGAACCTTTCAGTTCTACAAGTTCCTTGGCTCTTACCATTTTTCTATTCTCTTTGCCTAGTTCATGTATCTCTAGTTCAAAGACACTATTCAGGATTTAGTCAGCACACACCAAGGCTAGGTGTTGGATTTTAGATCAATGTATTATCTAGTTGCATTTCAGTCATTGGATATGAAAAGGAAATTAAAGCCAGGAGACCAAGGAGATATATCTGAAGATCTGCCATGATTAGATCCAATTGATGATCCTTGAGATCAGATAAGATTGGGAGATGAATTAGAGATCTATTCCTAGATCTAGACTCTAAATCTATAGATAAGATATACTTATAGAAAGGAAACAAACCATAGATTAGGGTTATCAATGTATATTCTATATTAGGAGTGTGATTCCCATGGTCACATGAGTAGAGTAGTGTGCAGCATAAAAAGTTTGAAGTGCTGGCATTACAGTTATAATACTACTAGCCTTGCAAAGTCCCTTAGATTTTTTTCTAAGCCTTCTTCTATTTCCTTTCTATCTTGAAAATGTCCTGGAAATAAGCTCAGGTCTCTTCCATACTTCCCCATGATGCTGCAGGGATCTCCTGGAATCTCTGCACATCCATTATATTATAAACCAGTCCAATAGATATTAATTCCACTATTTGCCATTCATTTGCATGTGGCAGGGAAAAATCTGAGAATTGTACTGGCTGCATATATTGCACCTGTGCTCCTTGTTGTGTCTGTTGCTAACCCTGACACTGGGATCCCTTGCCAAAATTGTTGAATAGCCTGGAGCTGTAGAGTTAAATTCTTTCCTACAATCTTAGACCATGTGTCTGTCATATCCCATACCTCTGACCCAATCCCAACCCCATTCCAACCTGGCTTACAACTGGTCCTCATACCTAGTAAGCTACTCTAGCCCTCTGACTCCCCTCCAGGCAACTCCAGCCCTCCATTACTATTCCAGTCCACCCCAGCTATGCATGTATGCTTCCCATTCCTTAGTGGTATATGCTCCCCTGGGCCTTTACTCCTACTCTACCCTGTTCCATTTTCAGTTCTATTCCAGTTTCAGTTAAGTATCACTTTAGTTCAATTTCATCATCTCCAAACCATTTCAGTATAACTCTGTCACTGTTCCTGCTCTTAGTTACTATTACTATTACTGTTCTGTTTCTGTTCCTTGCTTTCTCTTGTTTCATCCTATCATCCTTCAGTTTCAGTCTGACATGATTGGACATTGTCTTCCCTGATATTTCCATTTGTTTCTTAGATATTTAGACATCTGCTTTGCTTCTGAATTTGCACCTGTCTTACTTTGCTATACTTCTAAATAGTTCTGCCTCTTTGAGATATAAGTACTGTAGTTTTGTATCTTGTACCTCAGTATGAATATTGACATAAATACCCCCTTGTCTTCATCCTCACTCTAATTGAGCCCTTGGGCTCACTCTGACCCTCTGGATTACTTCAGAGAACCTCTGGAGTCAAGCAATATCCTTAAAAAAGTCATAGGGTCCCACTTCCATAACTAGACTTGACTCTTTTCATCCTGCCTGTCCCTCCTGTTGAGCACCAAGACAGTTCTCTTACTCACCTCTGACATTTATGTAAATTGGAATGCTGGAAAGTGCAAGGACACACCATATAAGGTGAAGCCAAGTTCTATTCAATTGACAAAACCCTTTCTAGATCCCTCAAGAGCCCTTCAGAGCCCTCCAGAGTCTCTGGAGTTATAATCTTCCCTCAGTGTCAAGAGTTTCATTTAGAAAAAATAATGTTGGTGTCAGTTTTAGTGAAAGTATAAGCAAAGAGTATATAAGTAAACACAAGTACTGTTATGAATGAACAGTTCAAATGCACAAGAGTCACATGACAAGCATGTGACCATGAGACTCCTATGCCAGATTGAGCCAAACCCTAGGCTATGATTAGTCTTATTCAGAGTATATCTCAACTAAAAAGTTAGCACAGGATTAGCAGCAATCTCAGATGATGGTATCTTCTGATTGAATCTAGATGACATTAGATCTTGGATCTTAGATCTGGATCTTGATTGATGGATCTGATCTGTGGCAGAGATCCAGATGGGATCTTCTTGGCCTCAAGGCTAAGATGCTGTTTTCATATCCATTGACCCTGCAATCTTCCTTTCCATTCTAGTACTTCTCTTCCATTCCAGACCCTTGATATGCATGGCCTTTAGTCATATCCTTTACCCTTGCCCTATGCCCAGTTACCATATCCATATTTATCTTGGCTAGACTTGGTGATCTGTGCACCATTCTAGATACTATAAGTAGACTGCCCATATAGCTCTTAGCTTCCCAGCTTTGAGCACTTGTCTTACTTGTATAGCCTGATAGGCACCAATACTAGCTTGTGTTTGGACCCAGCTCCTCTGGCCTAGCTACCCAGAGACTTTCCCCTTTCTTAAGTCCTGGTTCATCTCTAGTGACAGGCCTCTATTATTCATATATTCATTCTTCCATATTAACACCATATATTAACACCAGCACAACCCCAAGGACTAGGTTAGGGTTTATTGCTTATCTGCACAGTGTGCCAAAATGCCACCATAACTGAAATGCAACTAGAGATGCATTGACCTAAATCTAATACCTAGCTTTGGTGTGTGCTGATCTTCCTAAGTTCTGGGTAGTGCTTTTATGCTAGTGGCACTAAACTAGGCAAAGTATAGAGAAATGATAAGAGCCAAGTAAAACAAGAACAGAAAGGTTCAAGTGCACAAGACTAGGAAAATTCAGGCTTGAGCTAACCTCCTTTTATATTGCTACAGACTGCACACAGACCATGTAAATGGTGCTGGCCCTAAAGTAATGTATAGTAAGCCAACCAATAGCATAAAGAGAGTGGGGACCTAGAAATCCATGAAGCAAACATGAGGTATGATGTCAGAGTCTAGATTGCTCTAGACTTGTGCCATGTAAAAATGTGAAATGTGAAAGGGTGAAATTGTGAAGAAGTGAAGAGGTGAAAGATGTGAAATGGTCATGTGATGTGATAGTGTGAAGAGCTACAGTAGTAAGATGATAAGTCCAAAAAGAGTAAAATCAAAAAAGTGCATTATAACAATAACAAGTACTAGATAATACAAGTGCTCAAAACTGAGGCTTGAGACATGCTAAAGCTACAGTATTTATACAGTACAAAAAGATGCATGGACCAAGACTCTAATGGGAATTCTTCCACAGACCCTGAGGCACCATCAAATGGAAAAGAAGACCTCATGAGAATAGCCAATGGCTGAAAAGAAGCAATGCTTTTAAAATAAAAGAATACAAAAATGAAAAAGAGGCTGAAGACATGAGGCTAACCCTATGCCCTGGGTCTAGACCTGTCATGTGACCCATCACATGCCTAGATAAGATAAAAGATTAGATAACCACATGGAAAGATAAGATAAAGTCATGTGATTGAAAATGAAAAATTGTGAACTATAACACTACTCTCTTTTTAGGTCTTGGATTCCAGATGGGACACAGCTAATAATACAGCATCTGTGTGGTTTTCATATGGTTTAAAGAGTGCATGAAATGAATTGATGTCCATGGTAAAGAGTCAACAAGGTGCAGAAGAATTAAATTTATGGAATTCTTTGATTAAGTCTGGAGAATTGGCTAAATCTTCTTTTGTTTGCCAAGTGCAGTCATTTTCTCCATAATCTGACCAATGTACCAAGTATTCCAGCTTTTTTCCTTTAATATGAGAGTCAACTATGTGGTCAACTTCATATTCTTCATGGCCATCTTCTGTTATAATGATAGGATCAGAAGTGAGAATGTCTTGTCCTTGAAGAGATGGTAAATACAGTTTAATGCAAGATACATTGACTGTAGGATGAATTTGCATTGTAGAAGGCAGTTTGAGACAAACTGCATGCAGAATAACTTCAGCAACCATAAAAGAACCAATCCATTTCTTTGATAACTTTTTGGATGGATAGGGAAGCATAAGGTTTTTTGTGGATAACAGAACTTGTTGCTCTTTCTGATACTGAGGGAGATCTTTCTTATTCTGTTTTTCCATTCTAGACTTGGTTTCTTCTAATGCTTCTTTTACATTCTTAAAGGATTTAGACATATCTCAAAGGAAATGAGAGAAAGGATTTATTGCAGAGAGAGCTTTGAAACCCAGATAAGGATGATAAGTTTTCATGATTTCAAAAGGGGATGTCTGAGTGGAGGTGGAATAGAAATTATTGTGATGATATTCTGCAATCTTGATCCAATCTACCCATAACTCCTGTCTTTTGGCAATAAAGTTATGCAAATATTGCTCTAGTTCCTGATTAATGCACTCTATTTGACCATTGGTTCTGGGATGATATGCTGTAGAGATCTTCTGCTTGATCTGAAGGATCTTATTCAACTGTTTCATGAATTCCGAGATAAATTGAGGGCCACAATCTGAAACAATAGAAAAAGGAAGTCCATGTCTAGACCAGAC